>JAVJGG010000054.1:42198321-42231590 GCA_035590195.1 Aviceda cuculoides
CAACAAAAATGAGCTGATTTTGACCAGAAACTTAAAAAAAAAATATATATTGAGCTAAAAAAAAAAAAGAAATTTTTGAAGCCAAAATGACTCACTTTTAGTCCAAATGGTTAGAACTGTGTTTGAGTTTTGGGAAAAGAAGCAAATTTAGAAATTTTGGAAATTTTAGAAATCTTTAAAACACCATATGACAAAAAAAAAGGCAATACGGGGGAGAGGAAAAGCATTGCCTTGCTGGAGCAAGAGGGCTGGAAAAGAGGAGCCAGCAGCTGCCCTGTGTGGCTCTGTCCTTGCCCTGACACCCCTGAGATCACCCCGAGCACTTTAAGATCACGAGATACTGAGAACAAAGAGTTTGTGTTCTCTTTTTTGCTCTCTAGTTCCCTGCCTTTTGGGGCTCTCAAAGCTGTTCGGTATTTTTAGGGCAGGGTAGAAACCGCTTCTTAAAGAAAGCAGAGTGGAAAATCACATATAAAGTGGCTCCAGGAGGGTGATGCTTTCAGAAAAATAGAAAAATTATGATTCCTGGAAAGAAAAATAATTAAGAAGTGATGAGCACAGGAGGACAGTGATATTTCATGTAATTTTTCACTATCCATCTCCTTGCTCTCGCTTTGGGACTCCTTGAGCAGAGAGCATCGTGGATGTTTGCACAGGCTTTTGCACATGAATATGAAACAGCAGTGGGATGCTGCAGTAAAGGATGGGGAAGGCAGAAGGGGCCACGTAGGAACACGGCATTATTTTGGTATCTGACATATGGAATGGACCAGGACTCGCTGTGTTAGATCCTGGACCGACACGCCAAAAGGAAGATGACGACGTATTGGCTGTTGAAGTTTACAACCAGAGCTTTAAGCAAAAGAGTAGCTTTTGGGGACGGGGGTCTTTTCTGCCGCTGACTTTCTGCGTGACCCTGGGGAGCATCAAGATGGGGTGAGGAGCGGGGGGACCCTCCCGCAGCCCACCCGGCCCTCGGCACCAGCCTGGGCGCTGCGACGTGGGTGAGTCCCGGGGTGCCGCGCTGGGGACCGGGCTGCTGCCACCTCCTCGCCCCCAGCTCGGTCCTCTGCGGCTCCGCTGGGTCCCTACCTGCCCGGCAAAGCACCAGCATCCAGCCCCTGGGAGCTCCGGGCTTCCGCTCCTTCGGGATTAGCTCGTGGGGATTAGCCAAGTTGTGCTCCCTAAACCCATCACGTGCGTTTCAATAGTTTTAATTGTTGCCTTTAAGATAATTACAGGCTGGAGAGAGCGGACAGGAAGAGCCCTGCGGATTTGCACCGGGGCTCGGGCGCGCTGTTTTGAACGGTACGGGAGGTTTGCCGCTTGGCAGTGTTTTACCTGCCTGGGAGAACGTTTTGCACGTCGCAAGGAGGGACGGACTGCCGGTCCCTGCTCCCCATGGCTGGAACAACTGGTGCAAGGGGTTCCCCTGGCACCCCACTCCGCCTGCCCCGGGGGAGAACATCCCTCAGCACGGGGCTCAGCAGATGCTGACTCTTGCTCATTTAAGCCAGTTTTTTCCTCCTTGCAGAGCCCGTTCAGGAGGGAACGTGCACCTGAAGTGAGCGGGAGGCTGAAAATCAGACTCACAGTGGGGCAGGGAGCACCCAGGGCCCCCCTTGCCCAGAGGTGAGACATCACCTTCACCCAGCCTCAGCACTTTGCTTGGCTCTTGGTGACATGGCCCATACTTGTTTTTTTTAAAGATATTACGGTGTATCCTGGTCCCTCGCTGGCTATCCATCCTCCACGGCCAGAGAAAGTCTCTCTCTGATGTTAAAAGGAGTATATCTCAGTCCCTCCCGTAGCCTGGAGTAATTCGATATTGAGTGAGAGGCGACCGCTTTTTCCCTGTTTGCACCTTACTTGCAATTATTTTGTTGGAGCTCGCTGCCGGGGAGCAGGGCGGGCCGGCTCTCAGGGATAACATGACTTCCCAGGTGCTGCCTTGCCGCAGAAGAGCCGGGGCAGCACTGAAGACCCCTCTTGGGACACAGACCTTCCCCAGGGCTAACCGTGCACACCAGCTTTCTCTTCTAAAAACGCTGCAGCCTCTTTCAGTCCCCTAATGAAGTGCACCTTGAGCACCCAATATTAGAGCATCCAAATTAATCTATATAGACTCACATGCCCAAGGGCACCAGTGTGTTTTGCTAGCCAGGCTGTTGCTTTGCCACCGTTTAAGGTGCTGCTGCTCACGAGTGGTTCGTTCACATCCCTCTCACGGATGGGACCAGCCCAGTGGCTGAGCAGCAACCGTGGTCCATGACGCTGAGCCTGGAGGGCTTCGCTCTCATCCATCTGACTTTGGGCTGAAGAGGATGAGGAGCGCTCCCTGCCTTGTTCTGGCACCTTCCCCAGCAGGAGATGGGAAACTGTTCCAAATATTTCCTGCCCAAATGAGAAAAACAACACAAACCCCAGTTTTTCTTGAGATCTTCTCCAGCCCCGTCTATCAGCATGGAACCCAGCAAGGGGTTCTTGCCTTTGCATTTGTAGTAGCCTCTTTATCACTGATGCATTTTTAAATGAAGACAAGATTTCCTCTAAGTACAAGAAATTGCTCTAGTTCAACCTGCTGGTTGCAGGATGTCTCATGGCCAGTGCATTTTGGAGAATCAGGCTGGTCGTGCGCAGAAATCAAAACCAGCAGTTAATGAAGGGGTAATGTGGGGCCCAGCACACTGAAGATGCGATTTGTTTTAGTATTTAATCCATAGCAATCCATTTAATAGCACTGCCCCTAAATTGCTGTCCCTTTTGCACCCTAACTCCCAACCTGGAAATAATCCCAGCAGGAAAAAAGGGAAATAGCTCAAATATTAAAGCGCTGTGAAGGTGGGCTGGCTCCTGGCTGCAGGTGGAGGAAACGGGGACGGGTCCCATCGCTGCTGCCAAGTTAAGTTTTGGGGACCTGCTCTGCCCTCCTTGTGGGGTTCAGACCTATATCTGCAGGCTGTGGGTTAGATATCAAACCCACCCCAAATCCAGAGCCGAGCAGCCTGAGGGGCTCCTCGAGGGTGGGATATTCTCCTCCATGAGCTGCCAGCTTTGCACCAGCAGTCCTTTGCGTCCCAGCCCTCTTCCCCCTCTCCCCTTGCCCCTTCCCTCCCCTTGTGATATGACGCATTGGCAGAGAAATAAAATAATCAGCTATTGCTTTACTACCTTCCACCCGTACTTCCCTCACGGGCATCTGTATTTCTGCAAATGTTTTTAATATTTGCTAATAAAAGCAGCTCCAGTAATGACATGCTCGCTCCCCAAGACAAAATTGCCGGGACTGGCGTTATCTAACAAACTCGTTTTGGCACAAACGCGTCTGCGTAAGAGCCATTTCTGCCCATTCATGGGATTATCAGCCATCTCTGCAGCCAGCCCCAGCCCTCCTCTCTCATTCCTAGTTAATTGGTGTGAAATTGGAGCAAGTTCTCAGGTGATAATGTGTTTGCATTTACTGCTTCACTGAACCACCCTAGCCACTCAATCTCAGCTTCATTAAAGCCTCAATCTCAGCTTTTGCTCCTGGCTGTGAGCTTCAAACCCTATTTCCTGCGTGGCAGACATACAGCCTAACACATGTCAGGAAGACAGCTCGAGCGGAGCTGCTGGGAACAAGCAAGGCTACTGCCCGGGCGCCGCTCCGGGAAAATCACGTTCACGGCGGGAGAGATGCTCCAAGTCCCCATGATGGCTTCACGCTGCGTTGGTTGGCTCCCCGCACTTGAAAAACGCATATTTTGTGCCCTTTAATTATCTTTGATTAATGAATTAATTTTTTTTTTTTCTGCAGCACTTTGAAGATAAAAAGCCTTCGTCTGAATTCTGTGATTAGTATTTAAAGACTCAAGCGAAATATTTGTAGGCAGAAAAACCTAACCGAGGAATGCCTGTGTTCAAACATTCAATAGGGCCTATTCACAGGATCGGATTCCAGGGTTATTATTAGCAATAAGGTTATCTTTGGCATAATCTTTTTATGCACAACATGCTATTGGATTCCACCCTCCCATTTTGCTCAGGCCCTGGGGCAGAAGGTATACAAATTAGAGCTGGTTCAAGCCTTGCAAGTGTTTTTCATGCAAGCGGAGCTGAAGTCTGGCGAGATCTGCCGTGATTATATTTAGGACCATCCATAAGGTTTTTCGGTGCAAGACGCGCGCCCTGGGATGCTCCCATGTGGGGGGGAGAACTGTGCTGCCCCTGGGGTAGCTCCAGCCCTGCCAGCACACGCTGCCAAAGACCTGCCACGCTCTGGGGACATCTCTGACACCCCATGGGGTGACCCTTCGAGCTGGGGATGGAAAGGGATGGGTTGGGCTGGTCCTACACCCGCAGGTCACGGAGGCGGCTCCGAGCATCTCCCCGGAGCGTGAGATTTCACAGGTCCAGACACAGGTCTGGGTTTGGACAGGTCTGGACACAGCCAGGGAGAGCGAAGCCCTGCAAATTTGCCATCAGGCAAATATCTCTTTTGGGGAGCCAAAAGCACTTCTCTGCCAGGGTGGATGTGCCCAGGGGGTCCCGCCTGCCCCCAGCCCCAGCCGGGAGGGCTGAGACACGAGCGGGGCTGGCTGGGCTGTGGGCTCACGGGAATGGGTTGATCTGGGCACAAAAGCAGAGAGCAGCTGCCTCCCGCCTCTTAATTTGGTTGTATTTCTAGCTCTCGTAAAGCTAAAAGTAGGAGTTGGGGTTTTTTTGTTGTTGTTGTTGGGGTTTTTTGGTGGTGGTTTCTTTTTTTTTAATGGATGGTGGGCGTGATTTTTCAAACGCGCTCCCCTTTGGCACGTCTCTGCTGGCGACGTCAGTGAGAGCCCCGGGATGCCTCCGCCGGAGCCCAGGAACACCTTCCTTTGGAACTCGCCCCGTGCGTCTCCCCAAATCCAACCGCCGAGCGTCGCGGGTGGGAGGAGGTGAGGCCACATTCGGTCCTTCACCCCAAATGGCTCGGCTGCTGCGCGGGGTCCCTGGGTCACCCCGAAACCAGCTCCAAAATCCATCGGGGCTGCTTGTCAGTGGCCAGTGTCCCCAGCTGGGATGTGGGCAGAGCCGAAGTACATAGAGGCACATTAGAGGATGGCCAGTGTGGCTTTGAAACGGTATGGCAATCCCCTGTAGCCTAGTTTTTAGAGAAAGTATTTTGTAGCTGGTTTTTCTCTTTGTGACTAAACGTGGTTATTAGGCCCCGAGTGCATCATTAAACCTGTTATTAAAAGTAAACATGTTAAGGAGAATATACTGGTGTGCAGCAAGCTCATTCAGGGTGCTGGACCCTCTGGAAAAGTCATTAACATTTGTATTTAAAGTGAACATAGTTAAGAACATATTGGACTAATTCAGGGCCTTAGAGCTATTAAAAAAGCTACCATTAAAAATAAATATGTTAGGCAGAATATGTTGCATAATTAGAATTATTACAGTGTTTATTCTGATTGGTTTTTATGCTGGCCTCTCATTTAAGAAGTTATTTGTATGTATATGTAATATATATGTGTTTTTTATATATATATACATACACAGTAATGTTTCTAACTATATATATTTGGTTATCTATTGCGCTAAAATGACTCTGCAGGATAAATTTGACTTCCTTGTTGCAGGATGAGACAGAGCCCTGGCGGGATGAAGTCTTGGATAAAACCATGGGGAAAAAGAATAAATAAATCTTGGTTATATGTAAGTGTTGTGGCCGCAGTCCACTGTCCGTTGAGTTCAGTGGGAACCTTTCCTTGACTTTGCCGCGCTGGGTCAGACCTCAGGAATGCGCCTCCCGCTTTGATGGTTTTGCTGTTGGTAGGTCAGCTCAGAAAGTCAGAAAATCAGCAGCTTCGCTTTCCACGGGCCGTTCCCAGGCTGAGCTCCACCAGGCTTCAGCGACTTGCCGCAGCTCATGCCGCCTCGTTTCAACCCAGTCTCCTGCAACTCACGTGTCCCTGGGGAGGTGGTGGGGTGGAAACATCTCCTTGTCACGGGGCTCTCCCTACCTGGGGTCCCAGTGCCTCCTGCGTGGGAAAAGATGCTCCCAGGGAAGAGTTTCTCCCAGCAGTTTTGGATGTGAGAAGTGACTTTTGCCTTGCTGATGTCTGAGACCGGTGGCATCTCCTGCCATGGTCCCTGCATAACATATATACAATCTATACGGTGTGTATATATATATATATGTACATCATAGAGTCATAGAATAGTTTGGGTTGGAAGGGAGCTTTAAAGTTCATCTAGTCCAACCCCCCTACCACGAGCAGGGACATCTTCCACTAGATGAGGTTGCTCAGAGCCCCGTCCAGCCTGGCCTTGGATGTTTCCAGGGATGGGGCACCGACCACCTCTCTGGGCAACCTGTGCCAGTGCCTCACCACCCTCGTTGTAAAACATTTCTTCCTTATATCTAGTCTGAAGCTCATATAGGCACCATTGTGCTGAATGCTGTTACCTCCCAGGGACTTGTATGGGAGCTGAGGCTTTCATGAGGCTGGGAAGGACCACTAAAAAAAATCTTAGCCCTTACCATACCAGCTAAAGGACTTTCTCCAGTAACTCCTCCAGGAGCCCCAGTAACTCCAGGACCCCACAGGATCAGAGGAGGTAGGACCACAGATCAAGGAGGAAAGAACTATCTAAGGAATTGTATGGGATGGGGGATGACCCTTGAAGAGCAGCCTGTTGGAGGGGTTTGGCTTTGTTCATTAATTACAGTGAAGGGGATAAGAGGTTAATTAAACCCTGTTGAGTGGCAGTGACCACACCTTCCCCTTCAGCTCTTCTCCAGGGGGTTCTCTGGGTCTGTAGCCCCAGTACCGAGGCTGTCCCAACCACAGGCCCACCCTGGAGTTCTGGGGAGGGTCTCAGGCTGCCTGCATGCCCCGGCCCTGTGTGTGGGTCACTTGTGGGGCTGCCCTACCGGCATGGCCCTGTGTGGGTGTTTCTCGGGCTGCCATGACCCCCAAATGCCCATCAGCATAAGGGAGAAAAGCATCCATCCCTCACTTTCTAGGAACAGAGTTATTAATGTCAGTAGATGGCACTATTTCTTCTGCCATAAACGCAGGTGGTTCCCATCACTGCTCTGAACCATGAGCTGGACCTGGCAGGAGAAGCACCAGGCTGAGGGCAAGCTGCTTCCCAGGAGCCCCAGGAGCCAGCGGTGGGCTCCAGGGGGGGGGCTGTGGCTGGCTGGTGCTGGGAGCTGGGCAGTCTCCAAGGTCCCTGCGGAGACCTGTCCTCCTGGAGGTTGCCTTCCCATTGGGTTCAGTGCCCAACGGCGAGTCAATGATCATCAGCCCAAACCTCAGGCAGCGCTGCCAAACCACGGCGCTGCTTGTTTTGTATCGGCTCTTTTTTTAGGGTTGAAATTGGGTGTTTGCTGCCGATTCTCCAGGTGGAAAGGGAGGAGAAGACAGATTCTGCACCCCTCCCTGCTCCCCTTTGCCTGCGCCCAGCTCAAGGTGACACCGCTGTGACCACTGTCCCCAGATGCTCTCAGCTGGAGAGGTGCCTACAGCCGGGGGTCTCATTTGGACAAGCCCCAATGTGGGGGGGCTCACCACCTTTATCGGCCCTATAAGCTTCTAATATCAGCCGAAAAACCCCTTTCCCAGCCCACGGGGAAACGCAGGATCCTGGGGCCGCTGCCTCCTGCCCCGTTCTTGCTTTCACCAGCACCAGGGCTGCTCCCATGGGTGCCGGCACGCACCGACGGGCTCCCGGCCGTACCCGTGCTGCAACCGTGGCTGCCGGCGGCCAGCCAGGGGGTCATTCCCCACCTCGCTGAAGTAAACTGCATCTCCGAGAGGTGCTACTGAGCGTAACTGAACATTTAAATAATGAAACGAAACCCTGCTGGTGGGAGTACAGCTGCTATTACACTTATTATTTAATTGTGGCGGTGTTTCAGAGCCCTAGGCATGCACCTGGACCCCTCGTGCTAGGTGCTGTACAAACAGGACGGAGGAGAAGACTTTGGCGTTTAAAGGCACTGAGTCATTCCTTCGCCCTCTCATCTGAAACCTCAGCTTTGTCTAAAACCTTTAGGATTTTGTTTAATGGGTGCAGCTAATGGTGAGGTAATCAGGGAGCCTTTCGACATAAAACCGAGTGATCGGTGGGTTGGATGCCTTTTGATCTCACTGCGGAGCAAAGGCGTTGCGAGGAGAAGCCACGTGGTGGGGTTCCAGGAGATGCTGTACGAGTGGGCAGCCGAGACCGGCCCAGGGTCACGTCTCCCGTATCGAGCCCCTTGTGTCAGGATCCAGCTGGGGACCATCGCCCTCGTGCCATGTCCTGGTGCACACTGGAGCCTCGTGGGCACAGCCCTGACGCTGCGTAGGTGCCACACAAGAGGAGGTGGGGACCGCCAGGGATGACCATCCCTCTCTATTTCCCGCAGAAAGGGGATGTCTCTGCAAGACTTGCTGCTGGCAGGACACTGATTTTGACCTATCCTCCCCGATGGCATCCAAACCGAGCAGTGGGTGCAAGCCATGCCCTTCCCAGGCTCCTGGATGTCCTGCTTCTGTCTGGCCAGTTCTATAGCTTTGCTTCCCAGAGGAAAACCATGAAAAGAGGAAAAAGTCCCCAGCAGGTTCCTGCAGCAGAATGGTGGCCAATGGATGCCATGATGAGGGGTGGACGATCTCTGCTGGGCGGTTAGCTGGGGAGACTGGGTTGTCCCTCCTGTGGCTGTGTGCCTGGTGCACAGCCAGGCCAGAGCAGAAGTGCTCTTGGCTTCTCCTCTCCCGAGGGTGACTTCACCCAAAACCTTTGCTGTATGGCAATATCTGGCTGGGGCATGAGCCGGGGCGATAGTTCTGCAATGACAGAGGCCCCAAGGTAAACCCATGAAGTTGTACTTGGAGGTACATTCTTTCGCAGTGATCTTTTGCCTGGCAAGCTGGTACAAGCTACACCTGCAAGACTCCTTCCCCTTCCTGCTGGTGTGAGCTAGGTGTACCTTGGGAGACCAGTGCTGGCACAAGGTGGGTGATGGGGGGACACCAGGGTGCTGCTGCTCCTCTCCCGTCATCTGGCACAGGTGGCATGTCGTATGGGCTCAGGGGTCACGTTTGCAGCCCTCAGGATCCCAGCTTTCTAGAAACAACCATTTTAAACTCATCAGGGACCAAGGCCTGCCAGGTTAGTGTTCAGATGGATGAGCCACTGCACAGTCACAAGGAGGGGGACAGGGGATATTTGGATAGGGCAGGGGACAGATGGACTTGGGCTGAGCTCACAACCTCCTTCTCAAGGCTCATGCTAAGGTCATATCCTTTGAAAGGGCCTTAAAGGAGTGTGTTTAGAAGTGCTACTGTAGAAACTGTAGCACTGAGGGTTTCCTTTTCAGTGGCAGCCAGCTCATGGGATGGGGAAAAAGAGATGGATGGAGGTAGATCTGCTCGTGCTGCTGTCAGATTAGGAGGCCCTAGTCAGTTTAGGAGGTGTAGTATAAAGAATAACCTCCTCTACAGTTATCACACCTGACTGACGGCGAAGCATAAATGATAAAATGGATAAATTATAGTTTTATCATAAGGAAATTGAATGAACAGGGTAATTGAGGGGCTAATAGAACTGGCAATCACAGCTAAAGCTGTAGCTGAGTGCAAAAGCATCCTGCTCAGCACCAGAAGGGAGGGTATGGTGCTCTGCTTTGCATTAAATACCATGTATCTGCGACACAGAGATGTCAGTCTGGGAGACCAAGCCACTCACAAAGATGCTTCTCCAACAAATGTGGCAGTAGACCTGAAAAATGACAACTCCTTTGGGTTGGTTCCAGCATGGTGGGTTGGGTTGGTGCAATGGTAGGTTAGCTAGGTCGAGTTAAATCCAAGAGCTGATCTGTCTCACTGTGTCACTGCGTGGCAGTGTTGAGAGCCCAGGGACATGCCACTCACCCTGCAGGCTGGATTTAGGTGGAGTGAGGAGCTGGGACTAAATACCCACTCTGTCCTGGGAGCTGGCATCCACTGCTGAGGTCTTCTCTGCCCTGAGCAGTCATCAGTGCAGACTCCATCCAAGCAGGGACATCCCTGTGGGGCAGATCAATGTTTTTCACCCGCAAGCCCATTTTGCTGATCTTTCTCCTTGTTCCAGTCATGGGGGCCTCACCTACCCTGGTTTCTCCTCTATTAATGCAAATCCTTATCTCACTCAGCTTCAGTCACCAAGGGTGGGAATTATATGACTAAATGCAGACAGGTAAAAGGCCTAGAGGTCTCACTATGCTCCCTTTATGGTTGATGGAGATCTAATCTGTACAGCCGGGGGAATTTAGGGTGCAGTTCATTTTGTCTTAAAGCAGTTGCTAGCAGGCTGGGTGAATCGCACCTCCAGAGGGCCTTTGGTGACTACGAAGGGAGCTGAGGTACCCGTTTGGCTCCAGAAGTCAATGCTGCAGAGACTGACTGGTGAGTGATGTGAATGCCACTCTGGTCCCACTTGGCTGCCTGGGCTCCTTCAGTAGAGAGTAGAGCAAAATACCCATGTCCATAGGGAAACTCAGCCTACCTGCTCTAGACACGTCTCAGAAGATGGAGCAGGATGGTCCTCTGGGGCATCCTATCTCTTGCTGTGGACTGTAGATGTGCCACAGGTAGCTTCTAGGAGGTAAGTTAGGAGATGAGCATCCTCTCTTCCTTTAGTCTAATCTCGCTGCCTCCCACCAGGCTGCTGGAGAGCTCGTGAGTGTGGGCCCACCACTATGACTGCAAGAGGATGACTGCAGGGCAGAGCAGCCCAGACCTGTGTAATGGCTTCCCCACTGCAGGGCATCCCTGTACCCCACCAGCACACCCAGTGTGTCCTGAATGGGGCTACATCTCTGGCCTGAAAGGCTGGGGGCCATGGGAGAGCCTACCTGAAGAGATGAAGCTTGTGGCTTGGAGAAGGGTATGAACGTGGATGGAAACCCTAACTTGTTGGGAGGGGGCTGTATTGGGGTCCAACATCTCCAACAAAGAAACCTTGGGGACCAGCACATGCTTGTAGAAGAAGGCATCTTGTACCCTGTTCTCCCTCAAGTTTCTTCTCCCTGGATCCAACCAGGTGACACTTGGGGAGTTTCTTGGAGCTACCATCACCCTCTACGTCCATGCCCATGTGGCTGGGGTGGTGGTGTCCAGGCCTGGGACCTGCCAGACCGCTGAACTCATCCTTGGCTTTCATTGACATCCGCGGGCTTTGGGCCAGCCCTCAGTAACAGGACAAAAAAGAGACCTGCAGAATGTCCCAGCAAGGGAGAAGGGCAAGCGACACAACACGACCAGAGCCGGGTGGTGGGATGCTTCTCCCAACACCCCGCCACCTCTCCTGGTCTGAGCACCTCCCGCCGGGCACTGAGGGTGAGGTGTCATGCAAGTGTCCCAGCGCCGATGGGCCGCTCTCCCTCCCTTTATCTGCAGATCGCGCTATGCTAACGAGGCACACGTACAATGTTTGTGTGTGCATGTGAGAGACAGAGTGCTGACTCCCGGCCAAGTGAGAAAAATCATTAGTTACAGGCTCTGCAGGACTGAACTTGACAAGGAACTTGGGGCTTTGCCCCGACAGCGCTAGGCGCTGGTGCATTATTCAGTTTGTGGCTATGTTGATTTGCAGATCTAATCGCTCCAACAACACATACAGAAAATTAATTTGGACACGGGCCTGGTTTCTAGAGAAAGTTGGACCTAAAGGCGGGAGGTTGGTCGTGTGGCTGAGGCAAAGGCCCAGGCTGGGGAATATCTCGTTCCCAGCTCTTGAGCCTCACAGAGGAGATGGGATGGGGATGGAGATGGAGCGGCAAGGAGCCGCGGAGGTTAATGGCACTGGAGCATGTGATAAATGGGACTCATCCCCACTGTGTCTTCCTAAACCCAAGCCCTAATAGCTCGGGCCTGGCTGTGTTCATACCTCTTGTGCTGGTGGGAGAGGAGTGGATGAAGGGGGCAATGCTCTCCTTTCCCCAACCAAGGGATGATCTCCAAGGGGTATTGATTCAACAGACATCTGAAAAACCATCTGGTTAGAAAAACTTTGCTATTTGGGAGTCAAACCAGATGCACTATTGCTGGACTGCTGGAGCCTTCATCCCCTTTCCTCCTCCTTGCCTCGCTGGTGGCTCCTGCCCCCATCAGAAATCAGCGGCTCCTCTCAGTGGAGAAATGAGTGGTCCCCAACACCAGAGATTCCTCTGTGGAGAAGAAGCCATGGGTTTGGGGTGCCCCCAGCTGCAGGGGGATGCTGCCTGCCCTCCTGCCCCAGCCTATGCCGTGAGAGCCGGTACCTGCCCAGCATCCCAGCCATCTTGAATTACCTGGCGAGCACTCTCCCTCCTTCTGATCGTGGACCCCTTAATGTTGCCTTCAGCCACGCTGTCTCAGCCCTGGATGTGCTGAATGGCTCCCTTTTAAAATGGGATTTAAGAGGGCATTAGGGACTAATTAGGTCTAATCAACAGCAGTGGCTGTTTTAGACCTGGTGCCTCCAGTTGACATCAAAGGGCGGAGAGGATGGGGTGAAGCCGGAGGAAGTGTTATCAGCAGCAGGAAAGATTTAGACCCTGCAAAATCCCCCCCCCCAGCAGGGGGTTTTGTGTCCCTAATCCCTCTGTGCCCAGCAGGCAGGGAGGTGGAGTGGTCCTCTCCCACTGGAGACAGGCGGGCTGGAGAAATCCTGGTGGGAGCCCAGCATCATCATCCCTGTCTCCTGAGGTCCACCTCCTCTGCTATCCTGCACCATGAGTGGCTGCTGATGGATTTGGGGGCTCCGGGGCCGCCCCAAGACCTGAGACAACCAGGATGGGACTCCCAAGGAGGGAGGGAAGGAACAGGGGGGAACAAGAGCGGTAGCAGAAGGAGGAGGTGGAAGGGGACTCAGGGACACATTCAGAGCTGGGGGAAGAAGGGAGGCAGGTATTTGCCTCCCCTGGAGGCTTCCTGAGATGCAGGCAGGGGTGAGTCAGGGCTGCTCAAGCACGAAGCTACTCATTAGCGGGGTGAAGTGTGTTGGATGCAGGACCCTGAGCCAGGCAGGGTTTATTTGCCCAGGGTGCAGAGATAGCAGCTGATTCACACACAGCTTACCCAAAACGTAAAAATTTCTCACCATTTTCTTCATGTCAGAGGGACATCTATTGTAAGGAGCTGTATTGGCTAAATCATACGGCGTGGTCCGAGGGCACAGGCACTGTAAAAACCCAGCAGTACCTGCCTCCCATTTAAAGCACCACCAGTTATCTTTTTTAAAAGCACTGCGATGGCTTGAGTGGTTTCGCCGCTGCTGGGAAGTCAGGGGTCAGGCTCAGCACCATGGGAGCCGTTTTCTGTCATCCGCTGAAGGCGACGGTCCAGGATGAGAAAGATGGAGTTTGCTGACAGCGATTTTCCCTGTGATTCAGTTTACACGGCAGTATCGAACAGCGGCTTGGTCGAGGGGGAGGGGGGGTGTTACGGATATCAAATCCTTTTAATGGAAAGTCAGATCTGGGCAGACAGCGTTTTGGAGGGTGCACAGAAAACAACAACTATTTACAGGGTTATGGACGCAAATGCCCTTGAACGATACAAACCATCTTAAGGGGAATTTTTGCGGCTGATTAAGTGTAACCACAAAGCTTCAAGAAAACGTGTTTATTTTAAGTAAGTAATGTTGATTACTAATGAGAATACTTAGTAGATATGATCAAAGGTAGCTGAAGTGCCGTCATGATATCAAAGACTGGGATGGAACGCTTAATTTAGATGTTGAAAAGCCAATCTAAGGTGAGCGTCTTGAAAGTAAATATCATTAACAGTATCTAGATTAGACCAAGGTATAAAAAGAGTTGGAGGTAACAGCTTTCAAATCTCCCGTATAAACAGGCAGGTGATGCTGTAGCTGGGGGAGGCGAGTCGGACATGGAGCCTGGGGTAGGGGATGGAGCGTGCATCTGGCGCACGCAGCCCTGGCCGGGCTCCCAGCTCTGCCCATCGGCATCTCGAGGGATCTGGCTCTTGGAAGCCAGGGCAGCTCCTTTCTGCTCCAGCTTACCCAGGGGGAAGGGGGCGAAATGGGTCCTCCTGACCCGAGCATCTCCAGCTTGAGCTCTGGTGCAGGGCTCCGGTTGAGGAGGGAGGGCTTGTGCTGGGACTCCGGGCTGGGAAGGAGGTGTTCCCCTCACCCCAGGATGGTAACCACCGTCAGGAGGTCAGGCAGACAGATGGACGGATGGGGCCGACAGTGTGGCTCGGTGCTCAGCATCGGGTGTCTCTGCCTCCTGTTTCTGAAGCCTGTTTTCCTCGCCCATCCCTGTCTTGCCTTATAAGCCAGGAGGTTCTTGGGGAAAGGGCTCCGCATGTCCCCAGGGTCATGAGCCGAGCTCCTGGCTGTAATGTCCCTGCAATGAAGCAGTGATGGGATTTGGGGCAGGCAGGAGCTTATGTCCTCTCGTCTCACTAGCCGTGCAATGCAAGAGGGGATATGTTACTCATTTAGCCCATATTCATCCCAAGCACCTGGGCTAGAAAAACAGCCAACGTTAATTGGAAAAAAAATTGGGACGTGGCTGAGCCATGGTCCATGCCATCTTCTGCTAAAACCATGTGCCAGGACCCTGGTCTGTCCACCTTCCTGGTGGCTTCAGGAGACCTGTCCCCACTGCTGGCTTCATAGGACAATTGCAATCAATCCCCTCTCCATCCCTGCTCCTGCTGCCAAGGAAGACGGAGCTTGTCTCTGCCCAACATTAGCAGGGACCCGCTCAGCCCAGATGCCCTGCTGATGGCCAGCACCCCCCGTTTCACTCCCACGCTCCCCAAGAGCCACCTCGGGACTACGCTCTGCTCCGCACGTTTCCCTGGACCGAGCCCCTTTGATCGAGCGCTGCGGGGCAGTGAGCGGGTGCCAGATTTTTGCCCTGCCTTGCGTAGGTTGGGAGAGCTTCGCCTTCCCGTTCGGGGCCCAGGGAGGGCAGAGGGAGCCGGGAGACACCACCTGCATCTCCGGCTCTGCTGGGCACCCTGGTCTAACAGACCCTCCGCACGTGAATCATCAACCCTTCCCCGGCTGCACTGGTGGTCCCATGTTGTGCTGGGAATGCTGGAGCCGGGAAGAGGTGTTTCCCAGGGATGTGTCTCAGGAGGGTTAAAGGAGGGTGGCTTTGGAGGCAGGAGTGCCTGCTGATGAGGGCAGACACTGGTCAAGGAGCTGGGAGGTCTGGGTGCTGGTCCCGCACGGGCTGACGCTTTGCTGCATCGTTAAAAAAAGAGTTTAAAAAGGTGCTTTCTGGAACAATAAACTCGAAGCCTCTGTGTGCTACTTTCAGACACAGACTCGAACCCCAGCCTCGCAGAGGTGCCAAGGCTAAAGGGCACTGGAAGCTTTTCAAAGCCCTGGTGTCCCCATGCCCTGGCTGGATACCCTGCACGACCCGTGTGCGACTCGGGCACCGCTGAGCGCAGCAGCTCCAACATCTCAGCTGGGGTTGGAGCATCTCAGCTCTGCCGAGTGGTGCGGTGCTGTGCCGAGGACTTACCAGAGGTCTCTTTGCTCCCAAGTGTTTTGCAGGCTCTTGAGCTGTAACAACAATAACAACAGAAAGGTACAAAAGGCGGTGATTTAAGTAGCTTGAGAACAAATCACTTCCCTGTTTGCTCGAGTGTCACCTGCTCAGTATCTGCTCCGTGATATGGATGTACTGTTTTCTCTTGAGTCATGAAGATCTGCATTTCTAATACCCTAGGAAAAAAAGAAAAAAATCTAACACGAACAAAGTGATTTCTGGCCCTCTTTGCATATTACAAAGGAGCAAGATGGGCACAGACCCAATTCCTTTGTTCTTTTCAGATCTCTGCTACTGCGAGCAATATTTGTCAAGAGATTTGAGGCTGCAGATGAAAAGTGCTGCCTATGGACTGAGTATTATTACTGCTTTAAACTCACGCCCTTCGAGCCAGCTGGCTGTCCCTGTTTAAAGGGAGGCGTGTGGCCAAACAGGTAGGACAGACACGGGCTGCCAGGATGCCCTGGGTCCTTGGCTCGTCCTCACCGCTGACTGCTCGATGGCCGTGGGCACATCGGGCATCCCACCCAGCACGGACCCTCGCCACCGCTAGCACTGGGGTGGCAGCGAGGAATGCAAACCTGGGGCAGGGAGCTGCTGGAGAGCATCTTTCTAAGAGCTAGGTCGTGAGCCGGAGCTGAACGAGCTACTTCAACACTGGCCCTGGTGGGTTTAACACCAGAAGGTCATTGCACAGTGTGCGAGTGGGGTTTGGTGGCGTGGGGGTTGGTGCTGAGCAGCACGACCTTGGGTGGACATGCAGGGAGGCAGGATCTCTCCTGTCACACCGTCATTTTTTCAGAAAAGCTGGGCTGAGCTTACCACAGCTCTCCATGGCCAAAGTACAAGTGCATGGGGAGGAGGGGTTTGATTTTATTTTTCGGATGATACATTTACACTGACAAAACTTTGCTGCACAAAAGCAACTGGGAGATGCCCCGCTATGTCCTGCCATCACACAGGGCTGCAGCCCGCGAGTGGGGAGCCATCCTGGCGTCCCCAGCACCAACAAAGAGAAACCCATCCATGACATTACCTTCTGCACAACAGCAGCTCAGATTGAGAAGGGTTTTCTTGTGCTGGAAACTCCATGAATAAGAATGTTAGGAATTGGCTCAAGCCACCAGTGACATAATTAGAAGGCTTTTGATATGCCAATTTGGCTGATCTCAGTTACTTCCCCCTGGTGCTGGGGAGTGTCAGCGGAGGGATTAGCCTCCAGTCACTTCCTGACACTCTGCTAAATCTTCTCCCTCTTTGTTCTTCATCCAAGACAGGGGAAAAAAGGAAAAACAGGGAAGCAGCTCAGGAGATACTGAAGTGAAGCAGCGTGCACCGAATCCCTGACCTGCCTTCAGTTTACACTACAGGCTCTCCTTAGGGGTGTAATGCAATTACAGCTATAACTGGGTGCTATACATTTTAATCCCATTAGAAACAGCCCTTTAACAGCTCCTCACTGACTATAATATGTAATCTCATTAGAGACACTACCTTTATACTTTGTACAAGAACATCCAAACAGAAATCAAAGGCTGGGATAAGGCTAACATGGTTTTCTTCTTTTAAAACACCGTCTGCTTTCTTGCTTGTGTTTGAGGTGCTGGTGCTCAAGGGGAGCACAAAGGCTTTGGTGGGGCCAGGCTGGATGGGGTTTTGGGGTCACCCCTGGTTTCTCTCTCGTGCCTCCTCCAGCACCCATCCTGCCTTGCTGGGCACAGGGTTCCGCTGCGTTTGGAGGAGATGCACAGCCCTTGTGCCTGCCCGTGTCTCCTGGCCTGGCACGCATGGGGACATGAAATCGTCCTCGCCAACCTCAGAGCTGTCTTTGTGCAAACTCAGGACAAATATTGACCGAGGCTGGGCCAATGCTGCAAGGATTTCTCCTGCCGGAGCGTGTTTCGCTGCACCACCTCCCACGATAACACACGCTACGCTGACCAAAGCCCTTGCGTGCGGGTACAGCTGTGTCTACACCACGTCTGCTTGTGTTGCTCTGCCAAAGGGGGGAAGGAGAAAGGGAGGAGTGATTTTTTTTTTAGCTGTTTTCCTCAAGGATCTATCAGCTCTCAACCGTCTCCTTCTACAGCAATCTTTGAAGCTTTGGGCCAACTTCAGGCAAATTTTCAGGGGGGAAGGCAGACTTGAGGACATTCAGTTCATACGTCTTGTATGAAAATAGACTCCGGGAAGTTTCCAGGAAGATTTGGCATCAGCAGAGATCAGCACCTGCATAGGAGAGAGACAGCGTGAATGTCCCAGCCATAGGCCAAGCTTGGTGGGGTTGTGCTGCCTATCTGAGAATCCAAACTCTCAGCTGAGCATCTGACCACAGCTGGATGGGGGTCCACATGTCACTCTGGTCCCAATTCAGCTCGGATGATGTTGAAACAGCAGCTCAGCCTAAAAAGCCGTGAGGGAGAGCGCAAGGCTCGGACAGAGCAGCAAAGGTCAGGGAGGGAGGACAGGAGGACAGGACAGACCTGTCGCGTGGGGACTGCAGGGCGGTCCTCTCTCCACTGCCGAAAAACCGAGATACTGCAGCCAAGGGAGGGCAGGACTGGTCTCTTGCTGAAGGGAGAACAGCTGTCCCTGGCTTAGTCTGAACTGTGGTACGAATCGACATGGACCAGGGTGGCAATCAATTACTTGGGCACAAATCTATTAAAAAAAGGGGGGAAAGGGTACTGTTGAGCTGAGCCACACATCAGTCTGGTGTTTGGGGGTCACTGTGCTTGTCTTTCTGACGGGAGGTAAGAGATCTTGATCTTTGGGATCTTTAAAGACTGCGAAGACACTTATTTTTGCAAGGGGGAGATGTTAATCCCAGCAGATTCAAAGGGGCGATAAAGCACTTTGTTTCTTGCTCTACAGTAATTGCAACTTCTGACAACTCTGATAAACTAAAATGAGGTTCTCAAAAGCATCCACCCAAGGCTTTGTGGGGCTGCAGTCAGGGTTGTATTTAAATGCCCCTAATGAGTACCTACAGCAAATGGGAAAGACATGCAAATCAGATGTCTAATTGAATGGTCCTTTGAAGGAATATCCCAAGCCGCTGGGTAATTGATGGGTTATCTTTCCACCAGCTTGCCTTGATTGCATCTTCTTCCGCATTAGTCTTTCCTAGGAGTCTGGTTTAACAGGAAAACTGGTGCACTAGGATTAAATGCAGATCTTCTTCACAGACTGAATGAGGACGTTTGCTGTCCAACAGTACGACCCTTTTGCAAGGCAATCATTATTAAAATCTCTCTAGACAGGTGTTTCTTCCAGGCATGGAAGTGCCTTATCATATTGCATCTGAACATTGCACTCAATAAACTGCCTTACGACCGGCTTTGCAAAATGAAGTCGTGACAGATGAAGTAGCTTTCCTATCAAGTTTGTCGGGTCCACTTCTTCAGCAGGTGTAAATTGGTGTGACTGCCTTCATCTGAATGTAGCAAAGCTGATTTACGCCATATGGAAATGTGACCTGTCTGACCCATCGACTCCATTGTTGTCTTGTGAGGATTTATCAGTGTTGCATATATGAATTTTGCTTTGCTTAAGAGCCCTGTGACTTGCTTGTGCAAGAGACAGTTGCTAGCAGCCACCGTTATGGCTGAGAAAGCTTGCAGCTCAGTAACGAGCAGGAAAAAGATTCCCTAGCTGGAGCGTGGAGTTACTCTGAACCTATTTGGACTCAGAATTAAGGCATAAATCTCTAAATTTGGGGATGTTTCTATAATAGAGTCTATAATATAATGTGAGCTCTCTCCAGCATCTCTACTGACTCTGAGGGCCAAATTTTGTCAACCGCATGTGGCACCTGAGGCCATTTGAGAGGTGCTGGGCTGTCTGAGACATCCTCAAGGGCTGGCTTATGTGTCCACAGGAGACTGGTGCTCTTCTGGAGCAGGAGCTGGGGGCTGGAGGGGATACTTGAGTGCATCTCAACACCTCTCTTAAGGCAACAGATTTTTAGCCAAAGAGTCTGCTTCTCAGCTGAGGTTAAAAATAATTTTCTGTAGTCCCTGACGATGACAGGAAGGACAGATTTTAGCTGTAGCTTCAATTTTCCTTGTGTGAGTTTCTACCACTTTCAGAGCAGAGTCTTAGGGATGCTGAGCCAGGACTGTCCCCAACACCGAGCCCATCGCTCGGTTAATCTTCAGTCTTTACAGGTGCAGTTCAAGCCCCCACACCTCAACACCACTCTCAAGCTCCCCATAGAAAACTAGCACCAGGATCCTGGCTGTAGCTTGTTGCATTTGAAGGGCACAAACACGTTTGCCAGTATGCACGCTCAGCCCTGGCTTTACTTTGCATCCCTCCTTCTGCCACTCAGACCCAGACCTGTGGCTCTCTCCTGCCTTCAGCTGCCTTTGTCATTTGTCGTAGTAAATCTTCCAGTTCCTGGCTACATTCTTGCCCATTATTTACCATTCTTTTCTAACCTGCACCTAAATATCAGGCTTTGCTCTTTGTCTTTAATTTTCCAGCCCAAACCAAAATATTAATACCAATAACCTTGCAGGTTTCCCAGATCCAAACTGTGCATTAGCAGCTCTGCCCTTTCTGCCTTCCCCCTTCCAGCACTTTCATAAAGACTTTGCTCCCAGGTAGCCCTGGGATGGGACAGTGCGTGCAGCGTGCGGCTGGTTTGCAAAGCCCCCCCAGGGGCAGCAAGCAGAGCACAGCCCGGCTCTTGCTGGCGTCCGGATGCTGCGACTGTCTTGCTCGCTGTCGGGTTTGTCCCGGTGTCGTCATGGGTTGGCGTTGGCGAAGCACCACATCTGGGGGGTGCAACACAGGGGCTTGGCTGGAGCGAGTGTCCTCACAGCCATCCCCGTGCAGGACCTCAGCCCCGGTTCCTGCCCGCTGGCCCCACTGGCCGGTGTTAGACCGCTTTCGGTCTCGTCAGTTTGCTCGCCCGTGTTTGCCACCTGGCTGCAGCGCAGCCTTTGCACCGCTGGCCCCTTTCCTGAGGAGCACGCTTCCCACGCAGCCGTGACTCTTCCACCAAAGCTTTCACCCAGACTGTCCACACACAAGCCCTGAGAGCCAGGGTTAATGCACGGTGTGAACCTGGCCGTGTGCCTGCCCAGGCATATAGGTTACAGCCTGGGTTTCGCTTCAAAGCAGGCTTTGACCTGTCTACTGTGCTGCAAGGATGGAGTTAAAACCTGGAGAGAGAAACTCTGATTTGGGTAGCTCGCCAATGGTGGCCACAGTTCACTGGGACCGTATTTCTGACCTCTGTATCTATTCCCTTGCCTCCCAGACATGAGAAATGGCTTGCTGTTTTTTGCTATTAGCCCAAGACTCTCCTTGGAGACAGGTCTCGGCATGGACAGACATGGTGGTAGACACCAAGCTGCAGAGGTCTCTCCCAACGTCTCTGCTCTCACGAGGGGGCATCTCCAGCCTGGCAGCAGCAGGTCCCCCAGGTCAGAACCAAGGCGACCCTGTCACAGGTGCCTTGAGATGGCCTTCACTTCACTTTCTTTTGGTGTCTTTGTACCCCACAGGATAAACGTGGGCACCCAGAGGGAAGGAAGGGAAATGTCATCCTTCAGCTGTTAATGGAGTTGAAATCCTTCCTGACTGGGACAGATGAAGTAGGGGCTACAGTATTACATGAAGTGCAGAGGCCTTGGAAGAGTCATTCCCTCTTCCAGATTTGCCAGAGAATAGATGTTCCTCAGACATCACAGCAGCACTGGTAGGAGGCCCAAGGCTGGATTATCACCACTCTGTTCCAGCTAGACTCGATGATGAAACTCAAAATCTCTACTGCCGTGAGCTGGGGATGTGCCAGCAGCCAACTCCAAGCTGGTTAGCCATCTCCTGCCACCACCTGGGGTAGCCAGCTCCTTGCTGTATTGCTGTGGTCTCCCGCACTTCCATGTCCTGGTGCTGGCAAGCACTGTTGTGTGACCACCTCTTCCTAAAGCAGATGTTGCAGAGATGCTGGCGATGTCCTCGGGCCTCCACATCTTTGTGATTGCACCCTGCCATGTGCCCTGTCCTGCATCGCCTGTGCCTCTCCATAGGGAAAACCACATATTAGAGCAAGCATCAGGTTTTTTGTTCTATACTGGCTTGCATGGTGCTCTCATACACAGTGTATGTACAGCAACAGCTATTATTGCCGCTTCCTACTGGAGAGCTTAATTTCTGCCATGAATTTCAGCCATAGAAAAATCATACACACATCTTAGGTGGAGAAAACTACCCTCTGGACCTGCCTTTCTCTCTGCACTGGCTATAGAGTACATTTGGACTACTTTCAGATGGCCGATGCAAGGTCAGATGAATGCCACCCTAAATGTGTCAGCTTGTCTTCTGTGCTATTCAGTGCCACCACACTCCTGGTGACCCTGTGGTTGGAGTTAGTTAGACAGCTTTTGTGGACTGCTAGTCGTGTCTTTTTCCAGACTGGTTATGCCTTTCCTTCTTCCCCAATTTTTTGAGATCAGCTGGTTTATCAGCAAGCTGTTGCTTTTTGTGCTGAAGTCACCAGGGAGGATGTGAGATGATTTCCAACTCTGATCCATAGGGAGCCCCAGTAATGATCTCCCTTCCCTGCAGCGGATCTTTTCCTGCACAGGTCACATCTCACTTGCTCTCAGCTGGGTCCCCCCTTCCCTCCACCCCACGGCAGCACCCAGCTCCTCCAGAGGAACTTGCCGTGCCCTGTGTCCGCTCCAAAGCCTTACAGCATTTTTCAAGTCTCCAAAACATTTACGCTGTAAAAATGTACTGTCCCTCCTGGTGTTTGGGAGATGTTCTGGCACTCACCGTGCTGTTGATCCCAGGCCAGAGGGCTTAGCTGGACAGACCACTTTCCCCCCTTCTCGAATGTAGGGAGCCTGGGCTGTTCTTCAGTTGGGGGTGGTCTTTACCTGTGCCTTCCCCAACTTGACAGCTTTTGCAGGATGAGATAATCTGGTTCCCTGGACTTGAGCACCTCAACCCACTTCCTCAGCTGTGTCCAGTCCTCCAGACTCCCTTTTCCCCCATGCGCGACGTCTGCTCCTTGTGGGGACGGAGCAGAGAGTCACTGGATGCCTTGGGATGACTTGAACTAACTCCCTTTTACCTGTCCCTCGCTTCAGCCCTTCTTTCCCTTTTTATTTTTATTTAAATAGGTAATAAAACCCCAAAACTGTTACTGGCTGTTACCTTTCCAGAACCATTCTTTTTTTTTTTTTGGATTGTTTTTTTCTTTTTGTTCCTTTAGGTTGTACCTTTCTTTGTTGACCTCTCTCCTTTTTCTTCCTCCCCTTTCTTCCTGTCTCTGCTTAGTATCCCACTTCTCCTAACGTACCCGACACCTGCCCATGGGTTCCTGCAGTAACTGGGGAAGTGCAGTGTTGAGCCTGCTTTTGTTTGAAGGCAAAATGAAGCACGGTTTCACCAATAAAAAGTTCTGACTGTCAAGCAGTGTGTTGTTCAGGGCTGATGAATAACTTAGAGGAGATCAAAAGATATTAAGCTAAAAGAATTATTATACAGGAGCCTACGGGACCACACAGATCTCCTGTTCCAGCTAAAAAAGTCCCAAATTAACCCCCCACACCTCTCCCCCTGAAAAAAAAAAAAAGCGTGTGTGGTCTTGAACAGCCAAAGAAGCAAGCCATTATTTGTAAGTCTGCTATATAAAGCATAATTATTATCCTTTTTATCATCCAAGTTATGGGGCAGGCTTTTCCATCTTTACTCACGCCAAGTAGCACCTCGTGTCAGAAATAGCCTCACTGGTTTGAAGGGGATGAGTCATCCCGCAATCAGGTAGGAGGAGAACAAAGATAGACACGACTTCCCGGACTGGATCACCCCACCACCCTCTCTCCGATGCACGATCTCGCTCCACGGCACCTATCAAAGAGCAACCGCCGGCAGCGTTGGTGCAGGCGTGCCTTCCCGATGGCCTGCAGGCTGGAGACGGCCCACCAGGGCAACGCATCTGGTCCGCAGCTCCCTCCTTCTCGCTCGCCTTCCCGACGGCTCCTCAGATGTGGGCAGGAGCACGCTGTGGGCTGTATGAACTGTTCTGGCAGCCGGCGGTCCCACTCCCACTCGCCTCCTTTCCCATAGCCCCGCAACCATCATGTGACCATCACATACTGGGAGGACTCCAATTGGGTTACTTGGCAAAGAGGCTCCTCTCCAGCCATCGGGGGGCCCTGATGCCACCCATGGCCAAGAAGGCAGGCACCGCTGTCTTGGAGGATGCCGAAAATAAACAGGGATGCCATGGCTCAAAAAATGTATATAATGAAAAAAAAAATCCTTCCTGACCACCACCAGTGGCCAGGAGGTGGCCAGGACCAAGAGCCAGTTTTGCTCCAGCCAAGAGCTTGCACATACCTTGTGGAACTGCAATTTAGATTTTCACCACTTTTTTTGCCATTTTTTAAATGAACAAAGGAATTCTGAGGGGAGAAAGGGCTGGTTGCTTCCTCTCACTCACCCTTGCTGTTACAATTTGAAACCTGCATCTGGCATTCAAAGTGTTGAGAACAACTCAGAGTGAATGGATTGGGCTGATGAACCGCCCTGGGTTTCGGGGGAATTAGCTGTTTGCCCAGATGCTCTGGGGTAGCTCTTTAATATCCCAGTGGGAATAACACTACTAAAAAAGGAAAACCCATTAGTACACGTCTGCTCTTGCAGAGGCTCTTCTGCTCCTGTAAGGGTGAGACCTTACGGAAGGCTCCTAAGTTGTTACGGGTATCGCCTCGGATGGCTCTGACAATGAGCAATTTTAGGGCAATTTTATTCCCAGCTACCCCAAAACGTCTCCCCAGCCGTTGCAGTCACTACCATTGGCAATTAGAAGTCACTCTAATTTAATCAACCGGTCTGTTCACTGTGGTGAGTGCTGTGCTTTGAAGATGCATTAGAGCACACGTAGGGAAACAATGAGTAATGCAGGAAGATAAGCAGCTGTGTTTGAAGCTGAGGATCCCAGGAGCCATGGAGGAGCACAGAAGGTACATGAAAAAGGTGGAGTCATCCCAGCTCCCTGCAGGAGTCCCGAGGGCCCAAATCTTCGCCCTTGGGTAGGTTGGTTGCTTCATGTTCAGCATCCAGCCCTGCCTCTTGATGTTACATGCAACGGCTTTTGTCCCTGTCTCCAGCCCTCCTCTCTTTTGATGCTCCTCTGGTCTATGGTGGTGGCCACCATTTTGTCTTGTGGCCAGTTTGGGTGGAAGAATGGGTGAAGAAATGGGTGAGAGCAAACAGATCTGGTTGCGTCTCTCACGTAGTCCCTGGCTCGCCTTGGTTACTTCCTCGGATTCGTTTCTTAGCAGTAATAACTTTATTAATGCAAAGCTATCAGCAGAGTGAGGGTGCCCCAGGCTGGTTCTGTGTGGAGGAGAAGAGCTGAACACCAAACCCTCGGATCCTTCAGGTGGAAGCTCAGACACTCATCAGAGACACTTGGACCCTATAGGGATGTATATCAGTGCAGGAAATCAGACAGACTACTCAAAGTCATGCCTTAACCCAATGACTAGGGTATGGGGACAACAATGGGAAGAGATCTATAGACCTCCCTAGAAAATGTGTGACTAGCATGTGATCTTTAGAAACTATGTGATCCTTGGGCTCCCTCCATGGTCACTGGTGGCCACAGGTAGCTGCTGCCACTGGAAACTAGACTGGCAAGGAAGACAGAGCTTAATTTTGAGCACATCTTGTTGCTCAGTCCCTATTTTAGGGCAAGAGGAATAGCAAAGCTTGGGAATTCTGGATCTAAGGAGGGGCAGGGCTCTCAGCTTCTTTCCATAAGCCCCTTTTACCAGCTGTGAACCAGCACTAGACCACCCCAAAAAGCAAATTATGAAGATAGCCTTCATCTGGAGACGTTCACGTACCAGTGTGTCTTGCAGCATGTCTCAGAGCTCACACAGGACCAATGGGTGGTTGTCCCAAAGCAGGCAACTGGGACATCTCTGAGAAGCTCCCTGATGGAATAAACATCCCAAAACTCATGAAAGGCAAATTGCCTCCTCTAATACCTGGGTGCTTTTTCCATGTGAGCAGGTGCAGATGTTTTCTGGCTTGTGCCTGCCACCGGGCGTAGGTTCTGCAGAGCTGTTATCTCTCTCATCAGATGATACAAGTTCGCAGGCTCATCTCCTTCCAAGAATGCAACTGACTTAAAAAGAGTTCAAAAGAAGATTAGGTTTCAAGGTAACTGGAAGCTATTCAGTCAAAGCCAAGCTGCATAAAGCGAGGGGAATCCTCCTTCTACCTCCATGGCTGTGCAAGGCAAGTGGGAACATGAGAAGGGAGCTGAGAAAGTGTGTGTCTTCTTCACAGACACAAACAGGACTGCAAATTGGAGACAACCGCTACAAATTTAGCTAAAGATGCTTTAGAAATTGCAGCTTGCCAATGTTTTGCTTATCAAGCTACAGTGTTTGCTGGCAATTATCTCGGCAAAGCTAGCAAAAATAAATACACATGGGATCTCGTCGCTAGCGCTCCCTCGTCAGTGGGGAAGGCAGCGCTGAGGATGGCACTGGGCGGCAGAGAGGCCTCGGCAAAGTGAGGAGTTGGGTGCTCCGGTGAAAAGCCCCCAACTCGCAGCTGTGGGGTCCATGGTGCTGTGCTGATGGCAGGTGGGAGCCACGGGCTGGGACACCCCCCCCAAATCGATAGCTCTCTCTACCCGTCCCTATGCCTCTCATCCATCCAGAAGCAGCAGGAGCAGCCACCTCCACTTTCCCAGCTGTACTGCTGTCGTCCTGCCTTGTCTCACCTCTTCCCGTAGCAGGAACACACAGCCTCAACCCCCCTCATTCTCTGAGCAGTTTTGGTTGCCCAGCTGAGATGCTGTGAACCAGCCCCGTGATAGAAATGGTTTGGGGCAAGAGCGAGAGAATTAGATGACACCAGACGAGGTGGAAATAAACACCCAAATTTGGGGATGGCCATGGCTGGAGCCCGGTTTGGAGGATGGGTACTGTGCATGGGCAGGCTGCAGGGAGACCTGTGTGGTGTCCTGGCTTGGCCATACACCCTCAGGATGTAGTGGGACCAGGTTCTTATGCCTGGAATCGCAATGGTGCCTGACTCCTGGGGAAAGCCTGTCCACGGACCTGGGCATTAACTGTCCCATACTTCTATCATGTAATGTTTGTTTTACGACAGGATCCTGTTGCTGGTTGGGATGGTAATGTCATTATATCAAGAGACAGTATGACCCAAGCCCTGTCTGGAGGAGTTTTGGATACAGCTTCATTACATAGCAGCACGTGATGTGCATCTAGCTTCTCCTGCAGTCATAGAGAAATTCCTCAGATCATGGGATAATTCAGATGGAAGGGGACCTCTGGAGGTCTTCTAGTCCAACCTCAGCTCTCCAAGGCTTGGCAGAAAGCCCTGGGGCAGCCTGACCCAAAGCCTTGCTGTCTGGAGACATGGAAAGGATGGCTTTGCCATGCACCATGGGAGAGCGTTGGTCCTTCCCGAGCCTCCGAGGCTTGGCTACCATGAGGGCACCTGCAGCTGACTCCACCACCGCAAAGGTACCCACCACTGAGGGCAGAGGACACACGGCACATACCTGTTTGGGCAAGCCAGGCCCTTTTATAACACGACTTTCAGAGAGGTGTCCACACCCTGGGTTATTTTAAAGCTCTCGCCCACCACCACCCAGCCTCTCCAAGCCCTGCCGCAACCACAGAGCACCTGGCAGAGGAAAGTTTAACCCCACAGGGCTGGACAGGAGGAGAAAGTGCATTTGGTGGCCGAAAGCCAAGCAATGCTGCAAAGCCGCCCGTCCAGCCAGTGCCACCCAACCCGCCGGGTGCTGCCAGACCCCGCAGAGCTGCTCCGCACCTTGCTCCGGGCCCACAGCTCCCGTGGCTGCTGTGCATCCCTGACCATATGAACTTCTCGTGCTCCTTTCATGGTCAGGCATGCTCTGCTTCCCTCCTCCGACGCCTGACACCAGGGCGCTGGGTGGCCAAGCCAAAGGGACTGGTAGGTCCGAAAGCTCTGAGAAATGTAGCAGAGCTTTCCCGTGGCTGAAAGGGTCACCCACGGGAGATCTTCTACGCACCTTTGGTGAGCAGCTGCTCAGAGAGCAGCCTGCAGTGCTCCTGTCCTTGTTTTCTCACCTGCTGGGTGCTCAGGGCACTAGCTGGGCACCCATTTGCCCTCTCCAGGGACAGATGCTGCTCTGCCCTGCTCCATGTTCCCCATCACTAAGACATGGCCTTTTTCTTCCCTTCCTTCCTCCTCTCCCCAGCCAATCTGAGGAAAATCTTTCCTCCCTCCCCACCGCAGCTTGATCAGGGCTGCTTTTTGGGGTCCTGCATGCAGGACCCCCTGGCAGTCTGGGTAAAAGCTGTACCCGTGTGAGGGAGCTGCAGCCTGGTACCTGCAGCAATAATTCTCATACTCACTAAACCTGTCATCCCAGTCCGGATTTTCTTTTAGTAATCAGACAGGAGTAAATGATTCACTTGTTGCTCATCTGAAGTTTGCTTTTCCCCTCCTGGAAACCAGTGCTTCAGGAAGGATGGACGGTGCCAGCCAGCCCTGAATTGCCCCCATTTTCCCAGCACTCCTCAGCACTGACCGTGCCGGCAGACGAGCTGGACGTGCCCGGGCACAGGATGGCCAGAGCAAATCCACCATCACCTTGTCTGACAAACCTGCTGTTTAAAATGAGGTCCTGCTATTTCACTGTTTCCAGTCTCCTCAGCCCATTTTTGCTCAGTTTATTTCAGAGGACCCCTTCCACCACCCCTCCAAAAACAAAAAAAGGAGGATTTTGCTGCCGCTGAGCTTGGGCATGGCACCTCTGGAGCTGCCATTCTTTCCCAGAAGAGTGGAGCGTGAGGAAAAGATTGCACCCGCTACTTGTGTCTGTTTATTTACAGTGTAAACAGCTTCTGTGCTGGAGCTTTGAAGAGGCGCCGCACATTTGTACATGGAGATACCTCCACTCTCTGTGCGGTTTTCCCACGTGATCTGAACCCTTCGGAGAGGGAGCTTTGCTCTTTTGCCTCCATCCCAGAGAGGATGGGGAGGCCCAGAGTGATGCAGAGCCCCAGTGAGGGGTAAAGCCTTCACCGAGAGAGGTTTGGGCTGAACTACCCTGTTTATGGTAACCCAATGCAGCTTTGCTAACGAGTGGCTAATTTGGTAAATCCCCATTAGGCTGTTGACCACGAGCCTTGAAGTGACTCTCGGGAAGTCGTGGCTCTCATCAAACTCAGCTGAACTACAGCAGCATAAATAGCTACCTGCCTGGACCGAGTGCTGGTTTTGGATAAAATAGATAAAAATAGATAGATAAAAAGATAAACGGGTAGATAATAGACAAAAATACTTAAATAACTCCCAGAATTGTCTCCCAAAATAGTCGTGCAAGAGTTAATTAAGATGCTATAGGGCATACTACCCATTTGCAGGGAATTATCACCACTGCAAAATCAATCTTTGCTAGAATCTCCTTGCTAAACTCAAGAAAGCCTTTTAACAAAGTGAAACCACGACAACTTCTTATCATGCTCACAACCTCTCGGGTTTGACAGAAGCAATGATGGATGTCAGAAATCTTATCTTAGCAAAACAGCTCTTAACAATACACTAACCCCTGAACGTGATTGTTATCCACTAAGTTGCCTGACTTACCTATTTACTATAAGCTATGAGTATGACCCTGTGCCCCATAATAAGCTTAGGCTACTTCATTCCGTTGGTTAAATATTAGATTTACATAACTTCAAAATTAGGAATGGGAGTTAGGTCATCCAGCAATTACCAAAATTTGGTCTTGTGTCTTGAAATATTTGGCATCAACACAACTGTGCTCCAAGGAGACTTGGTCCTGAAATGGTTTTTACCTTGCTAGGTGCTCAGCGCACCAGTGGCACTGCTTCATTTTTGCCCTTAAAATGGCCCGGGGGTCATGGTCCAGGGTCCTACACTACTTCATACAGGCTCAAACACCTCCTCTCTACCCACCTTCTCAAGGGTTGAGTTGCTTTTTCTGCCATGCTAAAGGCTTTAAGATAGACAGCGGCTGTTTCCCAGCTAAGGAAGAAGAAAAAGGGGTATATTCCCAAAGGTGCACATGGATCCTTCTCCCTCTCATGACTCCACCGTCACCTGTGAGGCTTTTGCTGTGTCTAGGACAGCTGCATCCTCCCAGCACAGCTGAGCCCTGCCAGCCAGGACCTCATCCCAACTGAGCCCACCCCCCCCACGGGGTGCTGAGCATGGAGGGACAGGAGTACCAGTGGGAATCATTGGGTGTTTTGCATCAGAGAGGCATGTCTGGGGCAAGCCATCCCTCTCCCGTAGCCTTGCCTGCCCCAAGACCTCACCTTTGCCTGCCAAGCTCCCAGTTACACCCCAGCTCCAGCCCCTCATGGTGTCTTACGGAACATCCCTGCTGATGGACCTCCGAGGACCTCTCCTGCAGCCCCACGCGTGACCCCCGCTGGGGGTGCGAGGGCTCCTGAGTGTGTCTCCTCTCCTTGGTGGCCATGCCTGGCTTTAGGGACAGTTACAAGAGACCTGTCCGGAGGGACACAATGATGCGGTACTGGTGGAGGCTTGCACCTCCCAGGTTGCCATCAAGCTGATGCGTGGCGTGGGCAGGAGGATACAAGGCACCAAGCACCCGTAGGTCTCCCTTAAGCCTTAGTGCTGCTTTGCAACCAGACACGAGCTGTGAGTATTACAGAAAGAGCTACGCTGATGTACCCCAGCATCGCTTACGCTCCCTTCTAGGCAAAAAGACCCCATGGTAGTTTCTGTGCTCACAGGAGAAATCCCGCGGGAGAAAGAGACCGGAGTAGAGGCACGTTCGCACACCAGCCTCGCAGATCCCTGACCCTCGATGCCAAGCCCTGGGTTGAACCCTGGCTGCCCCAGCAAAGCAGACCCCTCCTGACCTTGGGCTCTGACGCGGGGCGAGCGGGGCTCCACGCGGCTGCAAAACCCCCCCCGCTGTCCCCATCGGCTCCGCTGCTGCTGTGCCCGTGGGATGGTGCAGGGGACGTAGCGCTTTTGGGATCAAGGGCGACGGCTGCTGATTGTGGGTGAGGCTGCCTCAGCCCGGAGACCGAGCGGTTAATTTGTTTGTTTCCTTTCTGTATAGGATATTGTTACCAAAAAAAGAAAAAGGGGGGTGGGCGGGAAGAACGAAAGGGAAAAAAAAAAAAAAAAAAAAAAGGGAAAAAAAGCTGAGGGGGAATGATGAAAAGCCCTCTCTCCCGCAGCTATGAAATCTCACCCGGAAGGCGGCGAGGGGAAGTGTCTTCCAGCGGGGTACAAAGTCAGCAGCAGAGCTTTGAACTCGGGGGAACTCCGCGGCGGCGCAGAGCCCTGCCAGCGAGCCCCAGCTGTGCATACCTCAGCCGCAGCTGAAGGCGCGTGGGGCCGCATCCTGCACCCCTGCGCCACGCCGGCACGAGCCCAGCACCCGGCTTCAGACCTGCTGCTGGAAAAGGGGGTTTTCGCCGGACAAGGAAGAGAAAGGCACGTTCCCTCGGCCGATAACCTATCCGCCTTGAAGTCCCGTCCTGTTTTGGGGTGGGTTACCCTGAGCTGCTGCTGATGGGAAGGCTGGTCCTGGAGCGTGGTGCATGGCCAACACCTTCCTCTGGCCAGGATGGGGCTCTGCCGTCCCCTCGCCTGTCCCCTGGCAGCTCACTCCTCCCCCCTCCGTGCCTCCATCGTGGCCACGGGACTCTGAAAGCACCTGGTTCCCTTTCACGCAGGTGCTCCGAATACGCCAAACGGGAAGGTTTTGCTCAAATATGGTAACCAGAAAGCTGGGGTTTGGGAGAGATCCCAAGCTACTTGGGGGAATTTGGGTAATTATTCCACCATGCCTTTTTAAAAATTTTAATTTCACTCTAATGATTTCAGGGGTACCCTTTTCCCATCTCATTTCCAAGTGAAAATGCTCAGTTACTGGGTTGAGGAAGGAGTTTAAAAATGGGTTTGAGTGCCTCAGAATGAAAGTAAACTGGGATGAGCAACAGTCTCTGGGTGGAGCTGGAAGCCAGGTGGAGGTGCTGCTGCTGGGCTTTGCTTTTGGCTGGAGTGTCCCTCACCCTGACATCAGGCCTGGTTGGATCTCTGGGGAAAGCACACGCATCTGTGGCCCCATTTTTTGGGGGGGGGATGGCAAGAGGGTCAAGCGGGAGAAAAGCAACACTGAGCATTCAGGCAAGGTACGAAGCAGCACAGCATCAGGCTTGGAGCTTCTTCTCCAAATTACCTCCAATACCCTCAGCAGCAGCCTTTGCTGCAAGGGCCTGCCAGCTGCAACACTTCTCCTCCCTTATCTGCAGCTAATCCCATAAACAGGCATTTGAAGATTTTTGCGGTGTTTTCCCATGAAACAACTCTCAAATTTGCTGTTTTCTCAATGACTTACAGCTGCCGGATCATGCCGCTGCTCCCAGGGATCCGGTGACAGGCGCACCTCCTCCCCTGGGAAAACACTGCCCAGCCCAGAATGGATGGGACGCCACAAAATAAATCCCCATGTCATAGGTCTTTCTTAGGGTTGTAATCCCCGAATAAACATCCTGCCACTCGAACCTGTTGCACGCTGCGTGATGGTCAGCATCCCCAGCAAAGATGCCGTGACAAACTGCCACCGGTCCAGGGATGGGGCAGGAGGGTGGAGGTGACCAGCATGGCTTTTTGGCTGTTTTGAGGCCAATGGTTTGGCTGGGGTTTGACCTGTCCTGGTGCCGAGGAGCGGTGCCACCAGGTTAGGGAAGCGGTGCCATGATTTCTGGGGGACCCACACTTAGACTTGCCCCACAAACAGTTTTATTTTTTGAGTTGAGGGATGAAGTCTGGAGAGCCTGCGAAGGACGGGCAAAGGAACTTCCCCCGCCGAGGTGCTGCAAACCGTTGTGCCTCAATTGCTCGTCCCGAGGATGACTGGTGCAAATCCCAATCCCATGCACAGCCACTGGAAAGCATCTGCCTTACAGCATCGGTGCAGAGACACCCTTGGACCACTCTCGAGCCATCCGGAGGTGGAGGGGATGTCCCGGGAGCCCACACCCCACCAGAGTGGGAGCACTGCGTGGCCGAGGGCTTCCAGCTTCAATCTTGCATTGGTAGTGAAACAATGCCATCATTTGAGCAGGGTGGTGTTTAACTAGCTTTTACTTGAAGGAAAAGGGGGGGTGGGTGGATGGAAGAAGGTGTGTGGGGGGGTGGGCTGGAGAGCAAAGCAAAAGACCAAGAGAAAATCCCCTTTTCTCGGTGTGGAGAGGACGTTGCCTGGGTGCTGCAGACCGAAACACCTGCTGCCCGGAGGGAAAGCGAGTTCCCAGGAAATGCAAGAAAGGCACTTTCCAACATGGAATATGTTGAAAAGCAAAGAGGAGGTGAAGGGGAGGGGGGTGGAATGGCTGCGGAGATGCATGAATATTAAAACAATTATAGCGCTTAATAAACGCGCCGCACAGGGGAGGAACAATAACAGGTATTGTTGGCAAGCCTGACGCTCAGCTTCCCCTTGATTTGATGGGGGCGATAACCATCGCAGTATCTCTTTCATGATCCCTGGCTCCGTATCTCTCGCAGCCCGGCAGAGCCACACACATTCCAAGGCGAGACTTTGATGTCTCTCTGCAAGGCGCGGACCTGCCAGCCCTGGGCAGGCTCCGCCGCGCGGCGGCTGCCCCGGCCCAGGGCCCGTGGTGGGGGACGTGGGGAGGGGGCTGCAGAGGGCGGGGGGGGGGGTGGGGGG
>JAVJGG010000054.1:42231783-42262613 GCA_035590195.1 Aviceda cuculoides
AGGCCAGGATTTGGGATGGGCAGAGAGACCCAGTTAAAAAAAAAAAAAGAAAAAAAAAAAAAGAACAATTTAGGGATTTTTTTTTTTAAACGGTTGAGCAGCACAGCTTACACACTATCAGGTGATAGTTGTGGTAGGTGAGCAAGGCTGGCCTCAGGGACAGGCTGGGGAGGTTTATCCCCTGGGAGAAGGTCCGGAGCCCAGCAATACATTTTGAGGGCTGGCAGAGCAAGCCCCTCTGTCTACCCCTTCAGAGGGACACAGATATGCCTAGCGTGACACGGGAGTTCACCCATGCCAAAGGGATGAGCTGTAGCACAGAAAGACACGGCTGTATGTTAGCAGGACCTTCAACCTTCGGGTTGACTTGGTGGCCAGGACCAAAAAGGCACCAACCTTTCCACAAAGGATGAGGAGGGCAGATGGGCAGGAACAGGAAGGGACAGTGGGATTTTATCCCTCGAGAAGAGGATGCCCCAAAAATGCGTTTAGCGGGGACGGGTGATGCGATTGCACCCATGAACACAACATCTCCCAAGCATTTCTTGCTGCCCCTCTAGGTCTGAAAGCTCTCTGATTTTGGGGCAAAGTTGCCTTATTTCGGGCAAGGTTTTGAGCAAACTTGTGCGTGCTGGCAATGGTGGAGTGGAGCCAGCGCTGCTCAGCCACAGCCACCCAAATGCTCCTTTGGCACAAACCGAGAGGGGGAAAGTGCTGCCATAACCCACATGCCAACTCCAGAGGGTCCCATGCCATCTGCAGGTCATACCCCGCATTAGCCGTGGTTTCTCACCCACTTTCCCTCCCTCCCTCGCTCTCTCTGACCATCTGTACGAGACAAACTGTCAGGGCTCCCAACCAGAAGTGCTTGCTTTGCTGTTTTCAAATCAAACTTCTGCCGGTAGCTTAGACCTCACACTTAATTTGCTTTAATTGTTGTTGGGTTATTTTTTAAATTTAATTATTGGTTTCAGAACGCAACAGAAAAAAAAATAAAAAATTCAGCCCTTTTTTTGTGTGTGTGTGTGTGCGTGTTTTCTTTCTCGTGGGAGGCAGCCGCAGTGGGTTCACTCCTCCGTGGGTCTGGCTGGAGAACAGGGGTGCCGAGAGCTGGGAGGGAGCCGGAGCGAAGCCGCCCCGTGCTTCCATCCACCCCGGCACTGCGTCCCAGGGCTGCGGCGCAGCCGGATTCGGGAGAAGAGGCCGGGATGCCTTTGATGCCTGCTCTTCCCCCTCGAGACCGTGCCGATAGGTGTTCGTGTCTCGCGTGTTGGCTTTGCCTTTGAGATTTGCCCCTGGTCATTTCTGCTGGGAGGGAGCTGAGGTTGGTGCTCTGATGTGGGTGGCCCGGAGTTTGTTACCCGAGGACAGCTGGCTTACCTCTGAACTCCTGCCTTCCCAACCGTTGTTTCTCTGCTTGTGCCTGCTTGCAGTTTTGCCGTGTGTCTTGCTGGTACGCCTTGACCAAGCTAAAGCGAGCTGTTCCCCGGGAAAGGGGCTGGGGTCGGGATACCGGGGTGGTGGTGGGAGCATCTCCCACCCCAAGGCTTCCACCCTTCAGGCACATGTAAAAGTTTAATCTGGGTGAATCCAGCACCCGTAGGGATTTGGAGTTGAAAAGGAAGGACCTAAAGGCAGAAAACTCCCCCCGTGCCATGGAGGGAGAACAGGAGATCGGATGGAGGCAGCCGAAAACCCTGAAAAGGCAGCCTGATGCGGGTGCAGGGCTTTGTCCCGAGGTCCAGCGGAGCCATGAGCAGCTCCCCCAGCCCCGCTCGCTGCAGGTGCTAATGGGGACGTTCCTCACGGACCCCATAAGCACCTATCGTTCCCTCTGTAATTTTTCACGGGTATGAAATGTGGCAAAAAATAAAGGAAGAGTTATAAGAACAAGAGAGTGTTTTGGGGTGAGGCTCAAACTGTGCTGATGCTGAGCAGCTTCCGAGCCCAGGAGGGGAGGGAGGGCGAAATTCCTCCCTGACCCTGCAGGCAACCAGCTTATGCCTTGGAGCAGAAGATTTGATTGCCTTTTACCATTAGCTCTGCTTGCGCTGGTACAAAGAGTTATAAAAATGATCCCCCCCCCTCCCCGCCACCTCCCAAAGCACAAAGGCAGAAGAGCGGCTGCGGCGGTGACCTGCAGCGGGGGGAGGACGGAGACAGGGGGGGTGGTGGAAACACAGTGAAACAGAAAAAGATTGACCCAATATCACCCAAGCTGGAGAGACGTTGTTATTCCATTTAAACCCGCTGAACAGTGCCACAGCAGGGAATCTGTCTGTCTTGGTTAAGGGTCTCGCTGCCAGCCCAGCCTTGGAAGTGCCAACACTAATCTGCAAATTGTTGCAAACCCTAAAGAGCCGGGGAGCTGGGAACCTTCTTCAGCCCAGACCCCTATGGACCGGGATGCCCTTCCCCATTAACGTTCCGCTCCCCGCCGCCGCCAGGCAGGCTCGGTCAGGCACCGCTCCCTCCAGACGGGCTGTAGTAAAACTCCCGGGCATTAAAATACCAGCTCCTGCTGGCAGCCCCGTTGCAGTGGGAATGGGATGTTTGCCACCGATGGAGGTTAGATTCAGCCCGGGGAAACTCTTGCGTGCTCCGGACTAAATTTGTGCGCGTCTTTCTGATTAGCGTCTTTCGGCAGGTCCCCAAATAGATGATGATTCCCTTGTCCTCTTCTGACCCCACAGATCACATTCAGAGCCTGTAGCTTTTGCTGAAATGCCTGGTTTTTGGCCTGGAAATCTCTGGTGCAACCTCTGGTGTTGGCCAGGAAGAGGGTTGTCACATGTGCTCTTAGACTAACAAACAGCACTGTTCTTCTAAGACCATGGGTAGCAATAATTCAGGGTCAGTGAAAAGGGCATATCTAATAAGAGGGCTTGGTCTAGAGGATAAAAAAAAAAGGCAAAAAAAAAGCAGCTAAAAAAACCTGGCTAGCATGATGGAAGGAAACCTGGCTGTGGAGCTGGAGACAAGCGGCATCAGGGAAAACAAAGTGATTCGCGGAGAGGGATTGGGGACTGGGAAAGCCTGGGCTTAGCCATGTAAATCACGGCCCCTCCGAGCTCCCAGGCGGGTAGGAGGCTTCAGCACACCAGCACCCGGGCTGGCCCCTTGCTGCACACCCGAAGGACACCAGACAACTTGCTGGGAGGGTCCCCACAGAGTCTTTATATGGTGCCGATTTTTGCTCAAGACAAACGGTTAACCCAAGGATGAGCTCTGAGTCCAAATAAAAGACCAGGGCTGACAGAGGTGGTAAACAGCTATTCTTAGTAACCATATTTATTATTAAAAATATCAGTTGGAAGGAGAAATGTGAAGAGCAAATTTAGAGGAACACGAATTCCTTTTGGCAGGAGCTTTAGAAGCAACCAGGGTTTTAGTCAGGTTTTCTGAGGTATGTAATAAGATGCCAAAAAAAGCACAAACATTCTTAAGAACATTAAAAAAACCAAAACCTAACAAAACCTCCAGTCAATCACAAAAGGGGAAAAAACAACATTACTATAAAAAAAAATTGCACCAAGAAAAAAAGAAGGCTCCCAGAGCATTTTCCTTAAGTCATGTAAAAATCAAAAAACCACTATGCAAAAAATAACCTGTCTGCGCAGAGACTTGCTTATGCATATGACTGTAGCGTGTGCCTTTGCTTGTAGTAAACATGCCCTTTGCCTTCCGCTGATGACATGACACTGGCATGTCACAGCTGATTTATAAACACAATTGGATTTTCAATCTTAAGGTCTAAATTCATTGCAGCAGACCCCAGCAGGCAATGTATCTCTGTTTATCTATAAATACCAGTTACTGTGCTTTCCTGGATAGAGGCAGGTACAGTAGGATGTTGTTTATTTTTACTTGCTTGCAATAAGAGGAAACAGTGTTTGGTATCAGTCGTCATCATGAGCTAAGTGGCTGCAGGGCTCTTTCGAGGGCTCTGAACTGCATAATCAAAAATGCAAACAATGTTCTGCAGTGAATCCTTCAGCTATCGCTGGGGACTCACCTTGCAGCTCAGCGAGACTGAGGCAGAGAAGAAGTGAGAAAGGCTCAGAAAATACAGCAGTGATCAAAACTGGGGTGCAGGCTGCAGATATTCCCAAGCCATGGGCAAGCTGGAGTCAGTGGGAGCTCCCGTCCCCATGCACTGACATTCCCAAACAGCAATGGTTCTTATGGGGCAGGTTGGGTAAGGGTCTCAGACTCAGCTCCTGGAGGTCCCTGCCAGGGTGGACACTACATAGGTGCACTCAGGGGAGCCAGGTTAATTTGGTTCTTCCAGCTCAGGATCACAACAGCCGCAGCCACAGGACACTGCGAGTGGCACACTGTAGAAACATGCCAAATTGCTCATCCTCAGGTATTCCCTCTGCAAGGGAAGCAAGCTTTCCTGGACCAGAAGCAGAAGCCTAGGCATGTAGGTTGAAGGTGGAGAGGTAAACCTACCTCTACGCTTTCAGCCTCCCTGTTGCAAGCCAAGAGCCAAAAAGCCCTGGGACCCCCCTCTCGTACCCCACAAAGTTATTCCCTTGGAAGCTACCAGGGCTCCAGCTCCAGCCTTGAGCTTGAGATCCGGACATCCTGGGATGGGCTCTTAGGATCCTGCATAACCTGACATGGGTTTGGGGAACCTTGGATATCTGGGTCCAGCAGCTCTCCCTGGGCTTGTGGCATCTCCTGGGCTCCCCCAGGAGGGTACCAGCTCACCTCGCAGCCTGCAAGCCCTGAAATCTCCAGTTCACATGGAAAGCTGGGAGCTGCTCGAGAAAATGGGAGCTGCTCGAGAAAATGGTCATCCTTGCTAAAGCTCCTGCAGCTAAAGGTGGTGGAGCATCAAGTTCATGTAGTAGCCACCAGGGAGAACCTTGGTCTGCAGAGATGCCCATCAGAGTTGAAAGGAGCTGAGCTTTTGCTGTAGGCAATATGCTGGTTATTTGACAGGAACAAAAAAAGGTAAAAATGGGCAAGGATTTACAGGCGCTTGAAAGAGACTGAGCACAGGGAGAAACAAAGCTGGGGAACAGCCCTTGATGGTCCCTGAGCTATTTAAAAGGGGCTTAAGGAGATTTGGTCAAAAAAATGACAACAGATTAGAAATAAAATCGAATAACAGCAGCTATGTGTAGCCCTGTGTGGCTGAATAAGTGTGAGCATCAGAGATGATCCGTATCCAGGTTGGTTTAATTTGGGCAGAGGAAGAAGAGGAGGGAAACAGGGGAAGAGGTGTTCCCAAGTTTGGTTATCAGATTGCCCATGGAGGGGATGATTCTGCTTCCAGGACATGGGTGGGTGCATGGCCAGTGGGGTCCAGTACCAGAGCAGAGCCTTGGGTTAGACAGAGCTCATGCTGCATGTGTCCCTGAAGGGATTCAGGATACCCCAAGGGCTCATCTCCCTGGTAGACCTGTCCTTCCTCAACTCTGCAATGCAATAGGCTACACCAATTGCACGTTGAACCTGCGATCTGCCTGTGACGTGTGTCCATCCTTATTTTTCCGAAGGTGACCGGTTCTCAATGCACTGCATCAAGCAGCGAGGTCCAGGCGGTTCCCCTGGCAGTGATAACTAATTCAAATGCCACGGGCTCCAGCCACTCAAACAATGGCATGAAAGGCGGCTCATCTAGGCTTTCCTCTTCTGCGTGCAAGGGAGAGCCTTCCCGGACTCCATGACACACCACCATCCTACGGGGGCGAGGAAACCAAACCACTGTTTAGATAAGGAAAGCCCTTATCAAGCAGAAAGGAATTTTTAATGAGAGCTCCTGCTGGTGGCTCCATGTTAACAAGATTTTCCCATAAGTGGTGACGTTTTATATCTAAATGTTTTCTAATATGGTAACGTTCCCAGAAAACATATTTAGAAATAGCCATAGGTCCTCAAAGCCTTGCCAGATGGAAAATAACAGCAATAACTGCCTTGGTCTAAGAAAAACTTCAAAGCCTTGGTGTCTTCTTGTCTGTCTCATGCAAAATTGGGAATGTGCATGCAGGAGAGTGTGAAAACACAGTATGGGTCAGTATACCACAGAGCTTAGTCCCTTCCTCAGGAATTTCATGTATAGCACAGCATGGCTTGACAGAGAGATGATGGGACTGTTCCTCTTGCCCTGTTTTATTAAGCGTTCCTGGACACATGGCTGGTGTCCCATGACTTGAGCTGATCTGTCTGGATCATCCAATGGATACAGGTTTGAAAGTCCAGTCCTGAGTTAAGTGTCTCCTGAGATGGAGTCAGTATCAGTAGACTTTCCTGGATGATTTCCATGTGGATTTAGGTCTCCTTAGGCAACATTCGTAAGTAGGGCACCGTAACAAAGTGCCTCCACTCACTGTGTGCTGATGCCATAGGACTTTCTCCTGCTGCCGCCAGAAAAGCAGACCTTTGTTGTTTCAAGGTTTGCACCATCAGGTTTACAGCTTGTAGAGAAACTCCCCAGGAGCTGCAGTGAGGTGGTGTGAGAGCTTAGGATGCCCCAAGACCCTCACGTCACTGCCTAGGAGTGGTCCTGGTCATGCTGGGGGCTTGCTCATGGGCTGAGTGGTGGAGGCCAGGAGAGCCAGGCAGCTTCTGCAGGCTTGCAACGAAGCCAGATGACATCCAAGAGTGGAGCAGGCCAAGCCCACGTACTGAATGCAGGCAGAGAAAAGCTCAGCAGGCAAGCTGCACACAAACAGCCCGCATGGCAAACAAACAAACAAGTCGAGCAAAGGCCACGCGAGCGAGCCAGAAATCACCGCTTGGTGCAAAGGGTGCTTGGGCCAATGGTTTGAAGACGTGAGAGACGGGCATCTGCCTTGTCTACAGGAAAAAGCGATTGCAGCTGGACTGAGACGGGCTGTAGACGGACGTATGGACAACCGCATGTGGACACTTTTAGATGGGGGTGCGAGACAGCTTGGGTGTGCAAACATGTTCATGCAAGATACGGGCGTCCTGAGCAGCGCACCCTTGGCACGATCCTTCCTCCAAGCCTGCTGTACCTGGCCACGCTCCCTGGAAAGGAGGCAAATAATTTGTCCATTGGGTTGAAGAGTGAGGAGCATGAAGCTGCCACAGAGCAGCTTGAGCTCCAAGTCAAAGCTCCACGGGGGACCCATTTCGTCTTGGAGCGAGGCTGCCCTCAGCAGTTTTAGTTGCACCAGAAGAGGAAGCTATTTTCGTTAGCCAGATCCCAAGGTGTCCACCCAGCGGTACAGGCAGTTTTGATCAAATTGGGCTAAACCCTGTGGAGCTCCCTGGGGTTGCTGTGCCCTTCGTACTCCTTACCTCTGGAGGAAGCCCAGTTTCGGGGTGAGGGGCACACAGCGATGGGTAGGACGTGCCTCTAGATCACGTCGCAAAGGCGGGAAGCCTGATAGAGGAGGGCTCTGAGATCACAAAAGCCTTTTCAACATTGGGAGAGGGGAATTTTCAAAAAACACCCCGAGCGGAGAGAACGTGTGCTGTTTGGGTGTAGGACTGGATCTCCAGCACGTTCACCTCTGGCGTTTGTTTTGGGCCCATCTCTTCTCCCCAGGGCCTTGGGGCAAGCAGGAGTGCCATAACAGGGAGCCATGAAGAGAGCGGAGCCAGCCAGCGGCAAGGATTTTGTTAGTGTTTGGAGGAGAAAACAGGGAATTTCCACATATGGAAAAATGTTCCTTTAAACTGTGATTATGTAAAAATACAAAGCCACAACTGATAGTATCTCTCACTCTGGGGAATGATGGAGAGTGTTTGTTTCTTTAATTGCTTTTAATACTCATGAAAGTTACCAGCTTGCCACCACTGCAAGCGAAGCTCGTTTGTTAGATTGCAGCACGCACAACACCAGCTTCCTCTCCGTGCTCCTTCAGCAACGCGTTTTGCCCTCGTTATTAAAAGGCAGCTCCTAATTTGCCACACATGTTTGATCACCGGTGTTTTGCCTGCAAATTACCTGTAGAGGTGCGAACTAAAATTAGGTGTGTGATGAATTTCTAAATGAGGACCCTTGACTAGTCAAAAGCGGGCTGACTCCTGTTAGGCGGGAGCAGAGCCATGAGCCGGGCTCTGACACTTGCCCTGGGCTGAGCATCCCGTATCTTAGGTGCCTGCAGACATTCTCGTTATCCCTCTGAATGGTCGTCATCTTTTTGAATCTCACCCATTTTTTGGTCTCAGATTTAACAAGTTAACTGTGGCCTGGGTGGAAAAGTATTTCCTGCATTGGTTTTGGATGTGCCACCTTGGGACTTTGCTTTGATTCCCATTCAGAAGCTCCCCATCCTCCTTCACTTGGTATGCTTTTAGCCCATCCTCTCCTGTATGCCTCCTCGCTAAGGTAAATGATTTGGGCTAACATATAAAGGGATGCAGAGGAAATTCATAGCGCAGGCAGGAGCCTGTGAGAGCTGACATGGGCTACTCTCCTGTTGCTGCTTTAATTCATCAGCATTCGAGCATGTAAAACCAGGACAGTCGCCGAAGCTGCAGCACATGAATCACCCTTTGAAAGAAACGTGTCTCTGCGTGCTCCGACAAGCCCTTCTTTTCAAAGTGCCATTGACAAACCTGGCTTGCTAAGAGCGTGGATTTAAAAAGCTCTCACTGCAAAGGTAAATTATATACTGATCCCTGCCTGGAGTTTGGTGCTGTGCCAAATAGGTGCCGAAACCTCCCAGTGAGTCATATAAATCATAGACCAAAACCCTGAGGGAGTTGGATTAATACTGGATCAATGTGAACGTGCCACAAAGTTATTTGATCGCTACAATGCTGGTATTGACTGTTATACACCTGTTATATCATTATGGATTACATCTGTTGTAAACATGCTGTTTGATGTTGCAGGCTGTGCTAACCACATGCACCATAATCGTGGCTTGTAGCTGCTGTGGTGGCCTCAACATGCCCGAATGATGCTAATTTTCTTGTTGTGTGGGGTGGCCCGACAAAAGAGGTTTGTTCAGGGTGAGCCTGTGCAGAGGGAGAGCGGGTGCAGCGCACGGATGGAGACAGGAGAAGGGATGGGACGACAGTCTGCATTGCGATGGAGATGGCTGGGGAGGAAGGTGGGAATGAAAATAATAGCAGACTACGACAGACACCAGCTGAAGGAGGGAGTTTCCCAGTTCTGGCTGAAGTTTATGTATGACCAGGGTAAGGTCTGAAAGGATGAAAAAATCAAATAAGAATGGGCACGTGGCTGGACAGGCATGAGGCAGGGTTTAGCTGCAGCAGGGGCTGTTAGTGGTGGTAAGGAGTGAAGTTGTTCAGCTGGGGTTTCACACCTCGGTGGGGTGGTGAAGCAGACTAGCTGATGGTCCACTGCCACCAACAGCAGTAGCAGCCTCCACAATCCCTCCTTCAGTAGCCTGGGCCTGCAATTTGGGACCTTAATGGAGCAATTTTGAGTTCACACCAGTGGTTCCCAAGACAGTATCAAACCCTTCCTTGCTGGGTGTATTTCTGTGATCTCTGTTTTGGCAACTTAACACTTTCTTAAGCCTGAGAGACGAGTTACCTCATGCCGGCAACTTTCCTAATCCTTTCGCATTTTTCCCGTCTCAGACGCCAGGTTTCTCCCCCTTACACTTCTGCTTCCCGCCCCGGAGAAGAGCCAGGCTTTCTCCAGAAAGTATCTCCACAACGTCCCACATTGGACACGCTGGTGGCACGACTGGGAACCAACCTCTCCACCTGGTGCTGCTCTTCCAGCTGAGCGTCCAACACCCATGGAGGACCTGACCTAAACCCCTGCATTTATATTAGCCATGTCATGACTTCAGTGTAATGAACAATTTGTCCATGCTTCCAGATGGTGGAGCAGAGTAGGACACCCTTCCACCTCCTCTATCAGGGTGAGGGCATAGGCCAAGGGCATGTGGTTACTCTGTTCCCACATGGGAACTTGCCCTCCTCGGTACCCTGAGGGCATAGTGCCATTGTAGTAACAGGGCTCAGCCAGAGGAATGGGGGATGAAACATTTAGAATTAGAAGTGGCATCTCAAAAAAAACCCTCAAAAAGGATCTCTGTGAAACGTTCTTTTCTTCTACATTTGCCATGGGCTGAAGGTCCAGCCAATATCTATTGTTTCCTAAATTCAACCCTTTCTCTCCCTATCCAACTTACCTGTGGTTTTTTTTTCCCTAGAGACATTCCAGGGCTAACCCAACACCGGCTGGAAAACTCATAAAGACTTGGGGAAAAAGACAATGCAGGAGGTATTCCCCAAATATTTCAAAACTTTTGGGTCATAATTTTTAACCAGTCCCAAAATGTTATTTGCCTGAAACTGAAAAAGAAAGATGATGCCAAGACTTTTGAGCTTGGAGGGATGAAAAGTCAGTACCATTCTGCAGCCCCCTCCTGGAGGTATCCAGTGAAGGGTCGAGTTGGCTGCCTGACACATTTGGCCACTCCAAAGCTATGGTGGAAACAGGGTGTCTGAGACTTTCTGCCCAGCTCTGCTCCACGTTGATCCTGCCCCAGGCTAGTGCTGACAGTCGGACACTCCTTTGTGTCCAGAGGTCAGTTCAGTGATGTAACTTATTGCAGGCTAGAAAGAGAGAGAACAAAAGTGACATTTTGGAAGAAGCAGGTGAAGAGAGAAAAGGACACCCGAACAAGGTCTGACCAGGGGAAGGGTCTTGGGCTGGCAGCGGCCTGGGGCTCAGGGCAAGCCCTGCCTACGATGTTTGAAATACAATGTTCAGGGTGGGAGGAATGATGGATGAAGAGGATTAAAGTCCTTCTTTTACCCCAACCCTTATAGATGGCTCAACGGTGGAGTAAGAAGGGCTCTGATTAGGTGGGAAATGCTGAGAAACCCCACCAGCTATGAATAAGAGCAGCTCAGCTCTTACCCCATCCCAGGTAAGCATGAGCCAGGGTTGGAGATGGCTCTGGGAGCTGTGGTGTGCAGACCTGGCTGGGACCATGTGGGACTGTGTCTCACTGGGGTTCCTGCCACCCCTCTGTTCACCTCCTCCTGCAATCTTTTCCAATGCTTCAAGAGTGTGTGCATGAGTCCAGGTTGTCTTTTTTGAACTTTACCTGGGAATTCTGAGTAAAAACATACCCTACAACTGCTGTGATGCCCTGGAAGTACCATCAGAGCCCTTCAGCTTGTGACAAGGTTTTCCACTAAACTTTGTTCCCCCAAAACAACAGACAGTCAAAGTTGGTCTGTTCGGCTTTTGGCCAATTGAATTTTGGCCAATGTTTTGGCTTTTACCCAGCATCAACCCAACGGGTACAAGACCCAAAGGCTGCACTTCGAACTTGCCTTGCTGTCATGAAGAGGAAAGCAGGGAGCAGGGTGTCCTGAACTTTGGTTTGGAAAACAAGGCTTTGAGTGAGTATCGCCCCGTTGAGCCTGGTGGCACCCCTGCTCCTGCCCTTCTCCTGAGCTGCTCACGCAAGGCAGATATTTGGGGCACGTCCACCTTGGTCCAGTGCATTCCTAAGGCAGTTTGGAGGCTGTCGGTGTGAGCAGCGAAGGCAGAGCATTGCAAAGGGAGCTGTGGCAGCAGAACCGTCCCCACGTCGGTGGCCTGCATCTCTCCTGGACCAGGCTCTGGGCTCGCTCCATTCCTTGCTGGGTCACCAGCCAAGCGCTGCACTGGGGAAGTTAAGTCACAACCAGGGATTATCAAAGCGATGATCACAACAATCAGTTCACTCTCACCCAGCTGCATCAGTGTGACATCCAGCCTTCGTCACCCAGCAGTGTACTACCCAAGCACAAACTGACATGTCCAGCAACTTCTGAGATCTTTTCTGCTTGTCCAGGCAGTGCAGAAATACTCTGAGACACCCTCCCGGGGTGCCCTGAGCTCTTCCTCATGCCAGGTCCTGACACAGGGGCACAAGTCTTGCAAGCCGGGCTGTCCTGCGGGTAGTGATGTGAACTTACCCCCCCACCCCGAGCAGATGTACAGTTTGACTGCTTCATACCAGGGAGGGCGTGGACGGGTTCTCGCTTTCTGGGAGCGCTGACTCACACTTTGGGGCAGCAGCAGCATCCTTCTTCCATGCTGAGACCTTACCACAGAGCTCCCCATCCACGCTGGTGTCCCAGTAGCCTTTCCTCATCCATCACCTTATTTCCACCCTTTGGCTACCTGGGCCCTCCATGTGCTGCATATATGACCATGGCCCAAAAAACCACATTCCCATTTCCCCTGTCCTCCCTCTCCCCCGTGTCTCGCCCCCCTCCCCCCACCTGGGGATGAATGAGACGCTTGCTGTGGCTGCAATATATCATTCTTACTATTTGTTATGAGGTTTTAATGAGTGCGGAAGATTAGGATGTTTGCAACAGTGTAACAATAAAATACATATCTCGCTCATTCCTTGCCAAAAAGTACTTACAAATAATAAAAGTGAGGCTAGCTGAATGCATAAATCTCCTTTCACAAGCCCCCACCCACTGTGCAATAATTAGTACAAAGTGCAGTGCTAATAGATCATCTTACTTGTGTGGGAAACTTGACATTATGCTTTGTTTATATTATCCCTTTGGCAAGAATCTGCATGGCAAATCCTGGCAGCCAGCAAACAAGAGGCTCTCAAGGAAGGTTTCCAGACTGTCGTGCAGAACAGCAAGCCACAGGATTGCGTGCTGGTCAGGATGCCGAAACCAGCTGGGGAGCTGAAGCGTTAGATCCAGCTTTTATGGAGTTGAGCTACCAAGTTTCCAGCTGACTAGGAGCAACATCCTGCGACTGATTTGCAAAGGGCTGTTCCCACCCCAGCCACAACAAATCAGTGTGAACCTTGGCTTCAGGATGGTGCCCTTTGCTTAATTATATATTCAGGGCCCAATTTACCGCCTGGGCCTCCTAATGGGAACAGACGGGGTCGCCCAGACTTGAGACAGGCACTGAATACGGCCCCTGCAGTCTCTGGCTGTGTAAGTAGAGGGTTTTCAGCCAGTGCCCAAATAGCTGCAGCTCCCAAGACCCTTCTCCTCCACCCAGCCCCTATGGAGACCTTAGCTGATGTGGGAGTCACCTCCACTGGGACATCTGGCTGTGTCCCATGGTCCAGGGTTGCTGCAGTACGGCCTGCTGAGGGCATGAGAGGTCTCAAAATGCTGCTGGTAGGTGCAAGGGCTGTCTTCAGCTCTCTGCTGACCGCAAGGAGAGGTGGGTTGATGTGCTGGGTGGAAAGCCAGCCCTCACTCCCCACGCCTGCTGTTCTTCACCCCACAGCCCCCCTCTCTCTGGTTGTGCTCAAGTTCCTTCCTTTCGCTTGTTCCTCCACCCCAGGGAGCGGTGGAAAAACCAGAGCCCAGTGCTTGGACGTAGAGATGCATTCCTGTCCAGTGAGTCACAAACCATTAGCACCACAGGTCCAGGTATATTCACAGGAGGGCACATTCTAGGGAGGAAAAAAAGGGTTTCTTGCCAGTTGGGAGAATGGGGAGGGGAAGCTTTCCTTTCTTTCTCTGAGAAACTTCGGAGTCACATGCAAGCTGGCTGTTTTGGCAGTTCAGTGAGGGAGTGCCACCAGACTGGACCTTGTCCTAAGGATATATCCCAACAGTGAAAGCCTTGCAAAGACCTTACAGCTCACCATCCAGCACTTTCCTCTGCTGAGGGTCTCCCCAGACTTGTCCCAGTGCTCCCTGGGAGGCTTTCTCCCGTATGCTGGTCTGGGCAATAACAGAAAGCCAACAATGACAAGTTACATGCTTCCCTGTAGTGGGCTTTTTCACTGCTGTCTCATGAAGCACCTACACAATGTGCTCCGCCAGGTCCCTGTGTTCTGCCACGTGAGCCCCTGGAGCATCTACCCCTGACTCCAGCTGGCGTTGGGGTCTGCTAATCATGGTGTCCTCAGGACCTTCCCTTCCCTTTCTTCTGAAGGGCGTTTGGAAGGACTATCCTGGGAGATGAGCTGATCTGCAAGGCAAGCCCCAGCAGCCTTCACAGCGGCAGGTGTGGCTCGAACTCCACCTTCGGACAGGCTTTAGCTGTGCACGTCCAGATTCACTCCCGCTCCAGCAAAGTCTCAATGTGCCCTTGATTCCCCACTTCACTGCTGGACCCCTCTTCGTTACATCCCACCTGCTGTTCTTGCTCAAGGCTAACCTTCCAAATGCACTGAGGTTGTCCTGCTTCATGTCTGGGGAATGGAGACAAGGTATCTTATCCAGATGGAGAAGTGACTCATCCTCCTGGGAAATATGTGGCGGAGTCGCCCAGTGCAGGCTGCCCTCTGCCCTTCTCCTCCAGCTCTGTGGTGAAATCACTAGGAAAGGGAAAAGGTTTTTACCCATGGGCCCAATGGACACGTTCATTTGCAAATTTACACCCCGCTTGTTTTTTTTTTCATTTGGGTGTGCATTCTCCCATGGGTTCACAGCAGTGTACTCTACCGCTGGAAGAAATCTGGAACCAATTCCCTGGCTTTGCACTGTATTTTTAAAACTTTAAAATAAGAGTTGGCAACCGTGGCCCCGCATGGGCATGACGAAGAGCTCACTTTGTAAGGCGTTGGTCAACCGGGAAGAGTATTGCAAACATGTGCTCTTCCACGCCAGACCCAGCTTGCTAGAACCACTTCAGATATATTTATTATTTTCTGTATGCCGGCGGGCTCAAGGAATCCTGGTAATGTGCGAGTAATCCTGAACAAAGTGTGAACCGCAGAGGCAGCATTGCCATGCTGACGAGGCTGGTTCAGGCAGGAGGAACTGGGCAGAGCCCTGACATTTCGATGACTGGTGAGGTTATTTGAGGGGAAAGCGTTGGGAGCCTGGCGTCCAGCAGCCAGTGCCGACAGCAGCCTCTCCTGCTACCCGTGTTGACTCTGCTGGCTCAGGACAATGGCAAATGGGCTGAAACATTGACAGTTTCCCCATAGACTCTTCCCAGAGTTACTAAAATTAACCTTTTTATTCCCCCCCACTGGAGGAATATAAAGCTTTTACTTCCCTTAACCTCTCTTTCCCACCCAGTGGGCAAAGAGTTTGTCAGACCTACAGTTAAAATAATAAGTTAAGGATTTCCAATGGTGCAAGTCAAACTTCACATTTCCTAATGATTCCAGATGCCTTTTTTGTCCTCAGACATTTCAAGTTAAACCTCTATGAAACTGACCTTTTGGCTTGTCAGTCTCTGTAAGGACCCCAGAGATGAAACACTTCTTTCAGTCTGTCACTACTGTCCGTAGACTGCCCCCCCCCTTATCCCCCCTCCTCTATTTTATCAGCAAGAACCCATAATTGAGCCCCTTGACAATAGCAGGACTGTGCATTTCTTTGTCAACAACAATGGGCCGTCCAAGTTCATTACTGGAGATTGTTTAAAAATTGATTCATGGGCCAGTAGTAGTAGCTTATTATACAGCATAAGTGACAGTGTGATCTGGATGAAGGCCGAGTCATTCTTGACCAGTCATGTCCAATTAGAAAGAACATTGCACACATTCCTGTTGGAGCCACATTAATGAATTAGTCCTACCACAAACTGAGAGAAGCTTGCAGGACCCTAATACCTTTTGTTCCTAAGGATAATTCAGTAATTTATAAAAAGAACAGTGCAGAGCACATTAGCAAAAGAATAGTAATCGCAAGATTCAGACAGTCCTTACACTTGTCCTTCCTTTCAGGTTTCTGGTGAGCCCCGTTCCCTTCGAGCTCTACGTTTCCCCACATAGCGCAAACCTCCAATAGCCACCTCTGCGGCTCCCGGGGTTGTGGGTGCAGGTAGTCACCAGGGCTCCGCGGGCCCGTGTGCACCTGAACCTGGGCCAACATCTGGCATCCAGGCTCTGCTTCTCAGGATAATGGAACAGCCCGGGCACACGGCACGTCGTCGTCATGCAAAAGTCGCATCCGAGGGCATTAATGTGTTGTGGTGCTTCCTCCTTGCTCTGCGGATATGCGCTGGTGTAACTCCGCCGTCTTGGCAGAGTTACGTCTGGCCAACACCTTGTAAAAAAGAAGAGAGAACCATTCAAGGCACAATTTTCAAACTTAGAAGTCTAGAATTGGTGTTTAAGCTCTTAAATCACAAAGCTGATTTTTAGGCATGCTGAAATCGATTTAACTTGCAGGGAGCAGCTCCCTGGGACGAGAAGACTTCAGTGGATTTGGGACATCAGACACCCAGACATCAGAGGGCAGTTTGTGTGTATAAAGTCCTTGTAAAGGCTGTGTTAGGGGGAAAGAGGGAAAGAGGTGAATGTGTCCAGCTTGCCAGGTGCTGATGAAGTCCACGAGTGGAAGGTAGGAATGCTTTCAGCTGATATCTGAAGGATACTGAGGAATTTCTTGCATAGGTACAAGCAAATGCAATTCATGGATTGAATTATTTCAGCAGAAAACATTTGTACTTTGCCATGAGAACTGCAGAGAGTGAAATCAAAATAGTATAAACTCCCAAGAAAGAGAAGATTAGCAATCTTCTCCATTACAAAATCGACTCCCAAGAGGAATCGCCCTCCCCAGGGATGTTTAGATGATGACTGCACAAAACACAGTTTAGTTTACCTACTCAGTGGGTGTGATCACAAGTGGTTACTGCTGCCACTGTCTTCTAATGTATAACAATTTTTTATATGGAGCAGATTCTGCCTATTGCTCAGGAAATGTCCTTTGTTAAGGACCATAGAAACCCATTCTTGGTTGGCCCATGTGTCCTTAAGTAGCATTAGTGGTAATAGAAGTAGGAGCAGTACAATAATGTCATCTTCCTAATGACATAATAATATTGAGACTTCTAAAACCACCCGAGCAGATGAGCAATAAGTAATTCACAGACAGCGATACCAAGCTGTGATATTTTAATAAGAATTGTTATTTATCATCAAGCTGTCCTTGTTGTGGTTGTAATGTTCATCTGCTGTCACTCAACAGCCTGTGAAATTTTAATGTTTACAACTTCAAAAGACCTGTGAATTTTTGTAGCTAGTAATCATTGATCTGCATTCTCCCTGTCTATCTAAGGTTTTAAAAATACACAGCTCACCATATATGCTACATCATACCTGTCTAGGTTGTGCAGTTTTAACTTTGTGTAAGCAGAAATGTAGTGAATGTATATAAGTAAATGATTGTTCAGTTTGCCAGTATTTCAAAACCCAGAAGAAATAGCATATAATTTGTCTCAAATCTTAACACAGTCACAATTAAAAATATATATAGTTAAAAGTTCAGTGATGAGTCACACTAGTAAAACGTGTTTACATATCTATTCTGAATGGAGCCTGCATCATCCCGAGGAAGGATAAATAAACATTGCTTTTGAATGAGAATATTTGTTGGAAAACAGAGATTCCACTCTGCATTCAGTACTACATCATTACCACCAGTAGAAAAAGCCTGAAAATGAGAGAGCATACAAACACACATAAATTCATAGTACTGGAGTAAGTACACACATATGCTGAAGGCTTACTGAAGTGTAGGATTATATTCTTGTTCACCATTTTGATAAGACAAGGACTTAATGGAGGGCTTCAGCTCCTCTTCAGATTCAGGAACTTCGGGGTTTGTGTCATGATTTTATAAATTATGCCTTTTATATCATGGTCTGGCAAATTGTGTTGTACAGGTAATCCTAATGCCATTATTTTGCTTCTCCTCTGACTAAAATTGACAAGCCAGGGGCATGAATTCTACCGCCTACCATTTAAAAACTCTAGGGAAAAGAAGTGCAGAGATATTAGAAATCCAATTCTCTGACCAATGTTTCAGGTTTTGGCATCATTGGACTGGAAGGTACTTCAGAAAGTTTATCTCCACACCTCAAGGCTGTTCCACACGTTGGGTATGCTTTCTGAAGGTGTCCAGTGATGCAAGCATCCCAGCCCACTCACCAAAACTACCCCACTGCTTCCCGACCTTACTGCTGGAAAGGTTTCCTAATGGCTAAAATTAATTCAGAGACCACTACTGCTTGTGCTGTTCTTTGGACACGGAGAACAGACCACTCCCTTCTTCTTCACAGCAGCTTTTTACATATTTGAAGGCCATCAGCCTATTCCCATTCTATCTTCTCCTCCTTAGGCTAAGCAATCCCAGTTTGTCCAGTCTTTCTGTGTAGGTTATGATTGATATAGACATTTTTTGTTAACTTCTAGAATCTCTCCAGTGTCCCACATCTTCTTTGAACGGTTATGGTGAGAAACTGAAATACTATTCCAGCAAAGCCCCACTGGTGTTGAAGGGACTGAAGGATTGCTTCAAGGGGCTGGTGTTTACTCATCCCAGTATGGTGTTTGCTGCTTTCACAATGTGATGACTTCAACTCTTCAAGCAGCCTAATCCCCAGGTCCTGTCACAAAGACTACTACCCAACCAGGCATCGTATATCTGTGCAACTGAAGTGACAACATTTTGTTTTCTCCAGCCTAAATCTTTGACTTGGCAAGCTTATTCTGAGTCCCTTTCCTCCAATGTGCTGGTGTTCCCTCACACTCGATCCTCAGTGCTGGGTTTCCATGACTAAAGCTTGGCACATCATCCCCTGCGTTGAAGGGAGAGCAGATACTTCTGAAAACCTGGATGTGAACTAAAAGTCACTTTTTGGTGAGCTAATACCAGTCTTCTGCTTTCAGTCTTTCCAGACTGAAAAGACTCAGTCTTTTCTGCAACCTGCTGTCCTTGTGATCAAAGAACGTTCCCCTGAAGCCAACGGCTTTGCTTGCAGAATGGTCTGCAGTACTGAATCCTTCCTAGCATGTCTCTGCTGCTTGACTGAGCCATCTAACCTCACTCCCAACAGCATCCAAGCCTATTTATTTTTGAAGGAAGTGCTGACTTTGCCCAAAGATCTTACAACCTCCAAAATCCAAGGCTGAGCCCTGAAATGCATCTGCTCATTCCTCTGTGCCTGTACTCAGACTTGTAATTAGAGCTTCCTCCAGCAGATAAAGAAGACAGGAAAGACACAGAGGTAAGTCTTTTCAGATTCCACCTCATAAAGTTGAGATTTACTACTCTGTAAAAGCTGCAAAAAGCAGCAGGGGACCTGAAGTGGGATCAGTTGAAGAGGGAAATAAGCAGTTATTGAATAGAGTGAGGTCTCTGCAAGTCATTAGATGGTGACCATAATGGCTCTTCATCCACAGTTAATTGCTACCTGTGTTTGGATTTTGCTTTGCTCTCCCTGTTGATTTCATTGTACCCTGCATGTACATTTTGTACTGAATCATTAACAAAATCATGAAGAACAGGATGGGCAGAGTAACTCTTTCAACATATGCCAATTTGCATGTGAAATAATATCTATAGTGTTTAGTAAAATTATAGGCAGAGTCATCTTACTGTCTCAGAGAAGTTTTTGGGAAGGGAAGCTATTTGTTTCTCAAGGTGAGCTATCGACTGTCTATTGCGTGTACTGAACATACATAAGCTCATGTCTTATACAGAAAAAAACCCCTCCTCTTCTATGCATAGGGGCTTTCACACTCTAGACTCCTGGTCATCACCATGGTTGGCCCCTTGTCCCTGCCTTGTGCCCTGCACTGAACAAATCTTTCTATTTTTAGCAACCCAACTTATTTTAACAATTGACAAATGAAACAGAAGCATACTTCTGGACTGGTCAGAAGCTCTGTCTCACAGCAGAAGCATCCGTTACGGGTGGTCACCTCCCAATAACAAAATGCTGACTTAGAGTCTTTGGACCTCATCTTAGGGAACGTGTAATTCTTATTGCCAGGTTGTAGAGGTAGTGACCTGCTGGGCTGTGAGGGCTGGTGCGGAGGGAGGGAAGGGCACAGCAGTGGCCACAGCAGCTGACCAAATTCAGAGTTCTCCCCACAACAACTCTACAGCCAGAGCCCGTCCTGACAGAGATCTTCAGGGATAAGCATGGAAGACGATCAACAGGAATAACAAAGTATCAATATCTTCATTTTCTAGGTGGGGAGCTGGCTCACAGGCATGTAGGTATCTATTCAAAGCCATGACTTAACTTAATTTTCTGCTTACCAGCCCAGTGCTCTGACCACAAAATTGCTCTGGGTGTGAAAGTTCCTGTAAAGGTGAAGCAGCAGAGAAACGATCAAACTCTCATTTGCCTCATAAAAAGAAATGTCTGCAAGCTGGGAAGGTAGCTGTGGGAGACTTGGAGAACTACTTTTGCAGTAAAAGATGTCAAACCAAAAATCCAAAATTTGGCTAAAGGATACCATGACAAGGCTGATGCTCGGTCATAAAGCAGAAATCCATACTCATGGCAAGACAAATCTCTTGAACACCTAAATGTGAAAACAGATGCCAGAAATCCCATTTTCCACCATGATGGATGAGACGATTCTATAGTTCACGTAAAAAAAAAATGCTGCAAGTTGCAAGCTGTTCAGGTGTGACACGATCACAACCACTTGAGTTAATTTTATAGGGCCAGGTGTGAAAAATGACCAGGGGCTTCTCCGTGTAAGTAGATGACAGGGAGTGCTGGACCTGTATGAAGAAGATCACCAAACTACTGCAGAATGTTGGCTGTGTGCTCACATTCTCTGGGCGCGTTTCAGTGTCTCTCCTCTATGTTTCCATGTTCTGTGCACTAAAAGATTACCTGGAAGATGCTGAACATGAACAGGAAAATATACTAAGGGTATCTAGTCCATTTTGTGCACACTTAAAAAGTGTAGGAAGCCATGCAAAGGCAATTACCTTTTAATACATGACCCCCATCTTGCTGTCTAATCAAGAACCTGCTTGAAGGCACCCTGCTCCGTCAACACAACACAAGACCTTTGCAGAGGACGTGATACATCCCATTCTGGGATGGACAGCCGGAGGAAAGCATGCTTGGAAAAGGAGGGGAAGGAAACTGGAGTGATCTGGAAATTGCAGGGAATTTTGAATGCCTTAATTTCTGCATGAGCAGATTTCCGTATTTAATCTACAGAAGCTTTCCCCTCCAACAACAGCCAAACACACACAGGGAAGGCAGATATCTGTGTGAGAAGAAACTCGGATGACTACATGTATTTTGAAACACTTCAGGGTTCCAGTGTCTGCAATGGCAGAGAATTTACTCATGGCCATAGATGTGGAATCCAGCTCAGCCGTGTGCGCACCAGCTGTCACGACTGCACGCAACCGATATTGGAGGTACGCGTGCGTGGGAGGCACGCCGACTCTCCTGACAGCGAGCAGTCCCCCCTAACTATGAGTACATTATCTGCGAGCTTCCCCATATATATCCTATTACGGAAAAGTTTTAAAGAGTGGGAATTACAATGCAACTCCCTGGGCAGGAAGGGAGGCAATGGAGAGCTGGAGGCAGGAGTCTCTTTATCCAGACAGGCGAAGCCAGGAGAGATGTTCCTTGGAGTAGAATGTGAATCTCAGGCAAGATCAGGAGCAATGTTATCTAATGTACCTTGCTGCCAAAGCCTCCTTTCCCTTTCTGCTCTGAGAAGTCTCTCCTTACCCTCTGCATTGGGTACTGTGAGTACTTACACACTACGAATGTTGAGTTTCCTCTGAGCTGATGGAGGCTTTGCCAAACTGGATTTTGTTCCCTTTTGGCTAGTTTTCTGTTAGCTTTACTGCAAAGGTGTCACATCTTTTCTTCAGCTGGGTGTGTTACATTGGATTGTATTAAGGTATATCTGATGGCACTAACATACAGTAAGATTCAAAGTCATGCAACATGTTCCGGCACAGACAGCATTATGAATTTACACATTGCATTGTTTAGATCTCGTATCGAATATCCTCTGGCATCAGATCTGAAATGAATTCTATATGGCAACCAAAGAAACACTCTATCTGTCTGAATAACAAAAAAAATAAAGAGAGAAAGAACTTTGCTGTATCACTAGCTCTAATCTGGACAAATGGCAAGCATCCCAGTGAGCAGCAGACAGGCAGCCCCATTGCTGCGAGCCCTGTGCTGTTCCCACAGCCCCCTCTCCCCCCACACCTTCCTTTCCTCTCTCCTGCCTGGACTCCCTTTCTGCCATGAAGGGTTTTCCAGCCGTCCTGGCACTGGGGCTCCTCTCCACCTTCTTCCAGCTGAACAACAGTCTTGTCCATTGCCTTCCCCTGGTTTGGATGGTGACTTCTCTGGGCATGTTCAAGGCTCCCTGGCTGTCATTCAGCAAGAGTCTAGGCAGGTCTGATATGAATTTAAGCCACTGTTAGGGTTTGGTCAGCAGAGGTCTAGAGGCACAGCAGGCAATCGGTTTCCAGCCCTTTGGAGCCATGAGCAATGCAGGGCACTGCGAGAGCAAGGAGAAATAATGACTAACGCAGGAGTCCTTCGGGAAGACGGATGGGCCAGATTGGGTCGAGGTCTGGAAGCAGCCTGAGGACAAAAAAAGCCACCTGTGCCTTTCACAAAGACCCACCACCACGGTATCTTCTTGAGTAGGAGAGGTTGCTCCCTCGCCCCCAGCACCACAGGGATCCTCAGCTACTCTCCATGGCCCAGGGTGGTTATAACAACTCACGCCAGCTACAGGTCTGTCTTGAGACTTACATCTGCGATTCTCAGGGTAAGTGAAGTTTTCCAATGAGCAGTTCTGCTCACACAGCTGACTCCCTGTTGGTTTCCCAGTCCATGCTCTAAAATCCACTTCTTTCACTGGATTTCCATTTTCCATCTATCAGTGCCATCTAGAAGGACCTCTATACCACGGTACCTGGAACCAGACAGCTCTGCCACACCAGCTAGTACTGGAAAACTTTAAAAACTCTCATCCTGTCTCCTCACAGCAAGGAAATGAGGACATGGATCATGAGGGATGGACCTTGTGTTGAGCTTCACAGTTCCTCCACCTCTCGTCTGATCTTGTCCAACCCCCTGCCAGACTGGTCAGAGCTGAGGGGAAGGATATCCTTGTGAATCCTTCTGCTCTGTCGTGGGTCTCTTACATCACCTCGAGCATGCCAGGAATAGGCATTTAGGCACTTAAATCCCAATAGAAATTGATTTTAAGGGGAATTAGGTGCTTGAATAGAATTGGGGCACTGACATACTCTCAAAGATGTTAATATCTGATTCACCTCTCAGTGGATGATGAGGACAAGAAAGCCTGAGAAGATCGTGAATACCTTGGCTAGAAGTCCCTATGAACACATGAAGGTGCATTTCAGTGGTGCTGCCTGCATACGGGCACACGTAAACAGGATTTATGTTCCCCACCTTCAGCCACCTGAAGGTCCAGGCTCTGCTGTGGACTGGTTTCTTTGGTCTCCTCTGAGGGTGAAGGAGAGAGTAGAAGCCCAAGGAGGGTGTGAGGTCTCGCTGGGGTGGAGAGGATGCCTCTGCCTCCCCCTTACTCTATGGGGCTACAGGGACAGCACTAGCTTAGGCACAGACAACAAATTTGGTGAATCCAAACTCCTCTGTGTGTCCATAGTGGGTGAAATCATATCCTCCCCCATTAAACTTTTCTAGCTTTGGAAGGAAACCAGGATTTTGCTTCATTGAGCTGCTGTGTGCCCGTATGTACATTTTACATAAAGCCGTTAGTCCCCAGAGTCGCCCAAACTCACTCCAGACCTTCCCAATGGGAGTCTCTGGTGTGGAAGGTGATGAGTAAACGTAAAACATCATTGTTGGCCTGTCTGTAATGCTACAACGGAGCATTAAAATTTTGCGTTAAAGTTTCTGAACATGATTTTAGACAGCGTGTTAAAGGAGCTGGGTTATTGCTTTGATAGCTCTGACTGTGAATTGCTCGGGTCTGCTCAAGCATGCAACCCCTTCGTGAGCCACTCTGTTTTTGACAGTGCCACAAACCACCGGTTTCACATCACAGCTTCTCCAGCTAGACCTCTGGCTGGCCGGCGTGCCCCACGTGGTTGCGTTTCCCATGGAGGAGACCCAGGTGCCTGACGTTTGCTGAGACCTTGCAGGCTTGTGTCCCTCTGATTCTCCTAGGAGGGTCACAGCTGTCCTTCTCATTGTGGGGGTCTGGTTCATAATCGCCCTCAGATGGCTGCTGATCTCCCCTCCATCCCAGTAAACCATGCGACTTCAGGACCAGCTTAAGCCAGCTGAGCATGTGAGTGTTTAGTGGCATTCAGCTCTGGCTGAGCTGACAGCATTTTTCCCTCCACTATCACAGAAGGCTGTGAGGAGGCCAAAAGGAGAGATGCATGCACAGCCAGAGCTTTCTGGCAGCCACTTTTAGTGCAAATTAACTCAGTGCTTACTCCCTTGCTAACTCCAAGCATCATGGACCTCCGTGCTCCCCAAAGAGGCTTCCCCTTGTCTTTGGGCTGTGTTTGGAGATGCTCTCCGCAGCAAGGATCAGCAACTGCGCGGCCCCACCGAGGGAGGAATTACAGCCATGGGTCAGGCTGTGCCTGCGCCAAAACCAAGCCTGTCTGGGCATCGCTGAGGGCAGCGCCGTATTTCAGAGAGCTGGATGAACCAGAAAGTTTGGAGAACCCCAAGAGCAGGTAAAAGAAAGCCCTGTTAAATCATTGCTTTTCAAAGAACCTACCCTGGAGCTAGCTAACTGAGCCTGTTAGATCTTTCGTAAGTCAGATAAGAAAAATAACCTGGCAGTAGTCATCAAAGGTGGAACGATGCATAAAAAGTCCATTGTGTGGAGACCCTGGAATCAAAGGTAGAGGGTTTGCAGGCAAGACTGGTGGGACTCATGAGCACCAGCCCCATGGAAATTTCTACTCCCTTCCTGGTTGTAGGAAGCAGGTTTGCCCCACTGCCTTTGACTGAGAGCTGCTTTTCCCATTGATAGCAAATGCCGCCTGCCTTCCCTGTCTCACATGGTGACTCATTTCCAGGGAGTTAGGGATGAAGAAAGGAAAGGAATGGCAGTTAAAGGAATAATCAATCCTTTATTATTATTTCATCTTAGTGGGAAACAAGTCAAGGCTGATTAAAGGTAAAGATAAGGGTCTTGCCTTATCCTGATACCCCTTCCCCATGATCCTGCCCTTAGCCCTGTTAGAGACAGATGACTGGTCCACGCAGAGGGGTGATCTGAGCCAGACAGGCTGCTCTTATGTTCTTCCTTTTCCTGACGATAAGAAAAATACCCAACAACTAGATGGTGCTTTAAAACACTATCTGGCCCTCACACTAACCTTTGAGGTGGATAAAAGAGGTAAGTATCACTATCGCCATTTACAGTCTGAAAAAGGGACAAAAATGTTCTCTGAGATGCTTTATCCCTTGAACAGCTTGAAGTAGTGTGGCTTTCAGCTGTGAGAATGTGTCTAAGCAATGTCTAAGTCACAACTGGCCAAGGAAGATTGGGGCCCTCTCATTGAAGGCCTACAGATGAGACATGAAAGGAAAAACAGGACAGAACAGCAGAAATGGGAGCTGTGCAAACACAAAGCGTTGCCATAGGATCCACCTTAGGTCTTGCCAAAATGCCCATAAGCCAGAGATCTTGTCTTATGTTGCCATATGTCACACGCTATACATAAATCAGTTTAGATTTGGCTGCCTGCTATTCCTCTTGTTATAATCTCTTGTGTATCTTTCCATGTGTAATTAAGAGTCAAGCCCTTGGAGGAGAGGGAAAGTCATTAAATGACCTGCTGGCATTTCCTTTGAACAATCTTCCACTTGAGATGTTGGACAAAGGCATGGAAAAGGAGAAATACGAATAAGGTGGAGAAGCTACACCCCTAGGTTAAAATCCAAAGATAAGCAAGCAGTTACCTTTTTACTCCATTCCCTACCTGTTTGGGACTCAACTCCAACAACAACAAAAAAACCCCATGGCATGAAAAAACACCATCAGTGAGGAGGACAGGGGGGATCCCCAGGAGGAAGAGGTTACGGGTAATTGTCCATCCTCTCCTTCCCTCTGAGATGCTGGTGCTATCTTGGTGGCCAAGCAATCTGCAGATGACCATGGAACTCCATTCCTGCTTCACAGTTGTGCCGGGACGTCAGAGTGGTCCACCCCCAGACTGAGGACGGGATTTCTGGACATGACCTGTGTAGGGTCACTGGGCTTTCTGGGCCAGGCTGTGAGGGGTCCCTGGTGTTCCTCGACGGTGTGGTATGCACATGGGGATGAATAACACAGGGTATATATGTCAAACCCATAAAAGAGATGCTATTAGTGGTCCCTATAGAATTTAGCTGGAGTTGTATACACACCAGAGTTTCTATATCTTTGCTATTACAGGGTTTGAGTCCTCACTTCAGTTCCACGCTGAAAGGGAAAAAGTTTGAGGAAAGGTAGCTCACAGTGCTGATGTCCCAGATGTCCAAGGGGGTATATGTGATGGGCAGTGCCTAAGGAGCTTTCCTGCTCCTGGCCTAGTTGGATGACGTTTCAGTGGTTTTCCAAGAAAAGGGAAGAGGAATAGCCAAATCAGTTGTGGATAGAGAGTCAGGACTCATCTTGCCTAATTGCAGATGTCTGTATTGTAGATGTCTACTTCTGAGCTGCCCACCCCACTTTTACACCTCTATAGTCAACAAAGCAAAGTAGGGCATGTATCGTCAGTCAGATGCAGATGTTGAATTAAAGAGCGATGGAGTCAGGCTCTGAGAAATCCAGTTTCTCTCCCCTGATGAGAAGAGAAGCCCGGGGGCTAGCTCAGGTGGAGGAGAGGGCTGGGCAGACACCTACCTCTGATCAGATGAGCCTCACCTATTTGGCCCCTAAGCATGCTGCACCTCAGTAGGTACTCCAGCAACAGAAATATTCTTCAGAAAAAAATGAGTCTCCAGGTGTAGCAGAGGGCTGCTCAAGAATTCTTGATAGCAATAATGTCCAAACCAGCCCATGCAGCACCGGCTCAATTTCACAGCGCCTGGAGATGGCAAAGTCCAACCTGCAGGAGAGACGGGAGGGAAAGAAGCTGCAGCAGCTGCTAAGGACCAGCAGGGCCATTGGCATCAGCACCTGCTGTCAGCCAGAGGAAGGGTTTGCTTTTAAATGGCAGATCCTGAAAACAGAAACTTTTCTACAGACGGGATTCATTTTGACATTTTTCCACAATCATTTCTAAGTCCCTTTTGAAGCTGGTTTGGTCCTATCTTCCTGTATTCTCCCCTTAGAACTGTCATGTGTAATTATCAGTTTAAAAAACATTTTTTATTTTTTTCCTAAGGAAAAAAAAATCAAAATCAAACCAAAACATTTTGGCTTCAAAATCAAACCAAAACATTTTGGCTTGAATTACTATTTAGAGCATTAAAACACTGAGATTTTGGAAAAATATACTGAAAATATGTCCTCATGTTGACACTTTCTAATTTATGAATATTTTCCAGGGTATTATTTCCAGGAAAATGATGGTATCTTGGCTTTTAATTCCAGTTTTAGAAATAAATAATTGAAATAAGAGAATTTCCTGCAAGTGGGAAATTCTGGTTTTCTGAAGAGGTGTCTTCATGACTGAATCAACTATTGTGCAGAAAGCCATAGTCTGATTTGTGTAATGACCCTCACAAATACTATTGAGACATCTAGCGTATTTATACATAATTATAATCAAATAGTGACTGTTCTCCATCATTTATAACATGGCTTTCATTACGCTGTCAAAAGAGCTTGTAGCATTTGTTAAAGTAAGGTGTTCTCACTCTGTTCCTTTTAAAAATTTGAAACTATTTTAAACTCCTGAGGGAAAGGATTTAAATTATCAAGAGAAAAAAGAATTATTTTTGAAAGAAAACAATTACTCTGACAACTGCTGTGCATACTAATCAAGAATAGTTTCTTAGTTGAGTTTATGTTTACCAAACTCACTTTTCCTCGCTCCATGCTAATTATGAGGATCGCTAGATTATGTATTTGGAGGTTTTGTTTGATTGTTTGTTTCCAAACAAGGTTAAAATATTTTTTAGAACATTTGATAGTGGAAAATTACCTACTCACTGCCTTACCTGGAGTCACTGACACCTCTTTGCAACGTGCCTTACTTTCTTACTCATTTCCAATTAACATGGCCCAGAGATTAGATTACAACCCAGCCAAAGACTACAGCTCAGTCAAAGCATTTAGCCAATGCTTTTAATAGCATTTCATCTTTAAAGACTCTAAAGCCCAGCCTGAAGATATTAAAATGTCAGAGTTTTAGAGGTTTATTGTAATGCGTAATTACTTTTGCTCCATACTCAGGAGAGAACTATATCAACAGTATTTTAAATGAGTACATGTGGGAAAATCATTCTGGAAGTGTCTTAATATTTACAAGAGGAACATCTTTTTGCCATCATGATATGCAATGAATCAGGGAAAGCTTCAACCTTGAAAAGAGTCTGGTGGAGATTTTCCTTAATTTGGTTTTATATTATGTGATGCTTAGCAGGGGATTTCTAGATCTCCCCTCAGGAGCATTAATTAGATCAAATGTAATTAGTCTATAGCATCCTTATTAAGGCAGAATTCTTACATTAATCCATAGAAGTTTTGCTGAATTAAAGGATTGTCTCAGGTCTTCCCATAAAACAATACTGACTTGGCACAGGAGCCAGAAAGGATTTAGAGGACAGAGCCAGCAAAATCTGTTGAACCACGGGAAGCATGAACAGAAACTTGAAGTTTTAGCATCATCTTTATCCTGTGGAGGACCTTATCTCCCTTGTGCAATGGTTGACTTCAGTGGACTTCAAGGGTGTTCGTCATATGGCTCGTCTTCTCGTGGAGAGCTCATTGCATTAGCTAACAGCGTGAACTGAAAATTCCCACACAGGTGGGATTGTGACCTTCTAGGAGCTCCAAAAAGAAGGATTTCTGGGCAGATGTTGGGGTTCTGTGTGCAGAAGTCGAGCACTCGGCTCTCCCTTGGCACAGCTCCTGGGGTACTGCAGGAAAACGCCGGGTGGATACTCCTGCTTTGCCTTTTGAGCTTGCACTGTGACCTGGCTGGGGTTCACCGCAGGCTGGCACGGGAGGTCACTCGTGCTGTAAATCCATTTCCCTTACCATTGACACCCAAATCAGAGAAGGAAGAGCAGATACTAAGAGTGTAGAGAGGTATGATGGCACATTGCTCTGTCCCGTATTCCTCAGTAGAGCATCGGATGCAAGGTTGCCCTCAGCCTCATGAATCTGATGGGGATTCCTGAGGATGCAGCTCTGCGTATCACAGCAGATTGGGTTGGAAGGGACTGTGGGACGTATCTGGTCCAACCTCCTGCTCCAACCAGGCTCAATACTGAATTCAGACCATCTTACCCAGTTGTAGTATAACCAACAGGGCTGCAAGAAAATAGGATAGGCACCCTGCAGTTAGGATCCAGTTCAACTTTCTCTGAGAGCACAGTTCTTCTTCCTGCTTTCTGAGCAGCTACACTTTTTATCAAGGAGATGGCCTGGCTCCAGCAGTGTGCTCCACATGACAGGCACTTACCCCGAGGGTGCCGGGATCGCCCTGAACAGAACTTCTTTTGGGACTGGGGTCTGAGCTTGCACTGCCTTCCTGCTCTTCCAGCACAGATAGCTCCTCTGCAACTTCCCTTGGACACCAGCAAAGAGCAGGAGGAAAGGCATCAGTCTGATGTTTTCATCCAGCTTAGAGAAGCCCGTGCATGAAAAAAAGTTAGATGGAAAAGGCTGGTTTTGCTCCCAGGGTAATGCTCTTGGGATCGACTTGCGGGAATGAGAAAAGCAATTTTGTGTGTGTGTAAATCTTACAGTGGAGGATCCCGTTCCCCAAAAGGGTTAAAGCAACCTCTCTTTTCCCCCAATAGCTTCATGGCCCTAACAGCTTTCATTGTGAAATGGGTGCAGGTGTGGGCTATGCTTTGTTGATCACAATCCCTTTTGCAGAGGAAGCTTTGAATATGTTTGACATAATCAGCTCACAGCCTTTGCCCGCACTCTTTCATAAACAGGCCATTTTCACATCCTTTTCATGGGATCCGACAAGCGGAAAAATAATTAATGTTACCTCAGCCTAACAGTGACCCAGCTTTGATTCAAGAAGACGGCATGTTGCATAAACTAACCATTTAATTGAGTGATAGAAAAAGCCCACATGTATCAATTCTGCCTCCACGTATTATGATTACTGGGGCTTTGCAAGGATTGTGCTCCCTTGGTCATAAAGCAGAGCTTAAATTCAAGCCCATGAAGTGGTTTCAGAAGGACCGATTGAGCATGAGCTGGGGATTATCCGTGTTTACAGTGGCGGGACATGGGAGCAGGGGAATATGTGGGTACCCAGCCACCATGGCGCATGTTCAGGTTATGTCCAGGTTATGTCACATGCCCTTGTGTGAATTGACAGTGGCCAGATGTTATCCAACCACAGGACATTTTGGATGCTGCTGGCACAGCACTGCCACCTTGACGTGACCTCAGGGCCAAAGGTAACTGGTATATAACACAGGTAGGACTATGCCTAATATGAATAGGACAGAGTAACCCTTGAGGTAACCCACCAAAAAGAAATGTCCAAGATGAATCTCAGTTAAATTCAGATAGGGTCTTGAGGTAGCAGTGGCTCATCTAATGAACCATCTCCTCTTGTGGTTGCAGAAAGGCAGCCATTTTAGTAGAAAGTGAATGAAACCAGGAGCCTGTATTACTAACCACCATGAGTGACCATGAGTGCAGTGTGGAGGTGTCGTGCACTGGTGGAGCAACATCCCCCGCAGGAGTGGTTCAACACAAGCTCATCACTGGCTCACTCAGAGACAGTGCTGGTGGAACCACTCCTATTCTCCTGGGGAAGGAGACTCTGCAAACCACCTGGCATGCCTTCCTCACTACATCACACTACAGGAGCAGATGAAACATCTTGAAATGGCTCTGGTTCCTCTTCTCAGGCCAACCATAGACATAGACCGTATGTTCTTGTGATGTGAAATGGAAGGGTTTTCACAAAAGCAGCCATGCAAGTGGGTAAAACCAGGTAGGTTTTTATCTCACCAACTCTTATAATGCAGGGGCAGAGGAGTGTTATCACAAATTCAGAGGGAA
>JAVJGG010000054.1:42279073-42299661 GCA_035590195.1 Aviceda cuculoides
CGGGGCTGGGCGGGCGGGCGGCGGCGCGCAGGGAGCAGCCAGTAGCGCGGCTCGGCGGCGGGGGAGGGAGGCGGAGGGGGGCAAGGCCGGGCCCCAAAAGCGGCGATGGGGGAGGGACCGGCGGGGGGGGTGCTGGGGGGGGGGGAAACCTGCGGGAGGCGCCAGGGATTTGGCTGTCGGCAGCGCGGGGGCAGCATCCCCGAGCCGGCACCCCCCCCCCCCCCCCCCCCCCGCGTCCCCGTCGAGGGGGTCTCTCCGCCCTGCCCCGGCGCTCAGGGATCCGATCCCCTTTTCCCCAGGGATGCCATCGTCCCTGATCCCTTCGGCCCCGAAATTGAGGTCCGGGGGGGGGTGGGGAGGAGATTAGTATCGCTGCGGTTGCCCCGACGGGCGCGCGAAGGGTGAAATTCGCTTAAAGTCGTGTTATTTGTGTGCAGTTTTGCCGCCCGTCTCACCAACAGCCGGGGCTGAGATGGTAGTTAATTAGCTAGGGATAAGGAATTGCCCGAAATTAAACAAACAAACAATATCGGCGGGTTCGCTCGTACTGCGGGAGGAACGGGCTGGCAGTCGCGGGGCGCGATTTAATGAATAAAAGTCGATTTTCGCCTTCGTGCCTCGGGCGAGCTCGAGGGAAAGCGCATCCTCTTGCAGAGAAAAAGCTGGTGGTATTCCCAACGATCCCGACACCCCGGGGTTTATACGGGGACCAGCTCCGGCAAATCCTTCTCATCCGGGGCGAAGCACACCATCGGACCCGCAGGTATAACAAGAAAAAGACGGCCAATGGTGCGGGAGAATTTAGAAAATCTTTGTCTGTCGCTTAGAAGACGTAAATCCCCGAGTCTTAAACGGGGTCGTTACTCTGTTCTCTGCTGGTGAAAATGAGTAAAAATCGCCTTTCTGGGTACGGATGCCAAGCGCTCTCCCCAGGGTTGCAAGCACCGGGTGTCTTGATTTGACATCAGGATTTGGGGGAGAGAGGAACGTTTGGGAAAAGTCTTTGCGTTTTATGTCTTCCATAAAATAGTTATAAACGCACATGTAAATCAGTGAAGCTGGGTCAGGGTAGCTTTCCCGGGCTACCTCCAACCCCAAATTTTCATCCCTCGTGTGATCTAAGCAGGGATGTAATAACTGGAGGATTTTCACCATTATATTTCGTTTTAAAACAGGTGGACAGACAGTTTGGAGATAATAATTTAAAAGCGAGTGTGATAAAGAATTATGATTTTGGGTTTTCTTCTTTAATCATAAGGGGATGTGTCTGGTTTTGAGGGGGTTAGTGGTTTTTGGGGGGGTGGTGGGTTTTTTTTTCTGTTCTTGTTTCTGTCACTGTTGCTGCTGCTGATTTTATTTTGCATCTTTTGGGGAAAGGGCTTACCGTGTGTATGTGGGTAGCCAGAACAGCAGGAGAAAAATTTACATTTTGTTTTGTAAGGTGCTTTTCCCCTTCTCAGCTTCCTTGCCTTTATCATTTTTAACAGCTCTGCATCGCTTTGAAGAAAGGTCGCACTGGAAAATGCTAATCTGAAGTCTGACCGGACAACAGGCATCTAAAACAAGCAGTTTATGGGGAAATCACAGCTATAAAGAACATCTAAAGGAAAAGAAGCAGGTAGATTTTTAAAAAGCAACTTCCCTCTGTGTTTGAAGAGCTAAGCCGAAAAAGTTATTCTCTAAAATTACAACAATTCTGTGTTTATGTATTTGCTGAAAAAAACTGTGATCTTTCCAAGAGGGAGAGGTATCACCGTATATCGCTCGAAATTGCGATTTTTTTGCTTCGAGCATTTGATGTATTTGGGCAAAGGCAGAGCCATCTAGAGGAACAGCCCGGCTATGACGAGGCAGGGAAGGCAGTTTCCCTCAGAGGCATGGTATGCTGCCTTCGAGTTTTCTTTAGTTGATTTCTCTGCTTCCAACAAAGGAAATGGGTGAGAAAATAATGCTGAATTAGCTCTAATAAAAATGCGTGTCCTCAGAAAACTCCAGCTTGCTTTACCAAATCGTAAGGAACGTGGAACAAAAATAGCTTTAGAGAGGTTATTACATAGTTGGGATGGCACGGATATGCAAACCAACACTTAATTTAAAGAGTGGAGAGAATAAAGCTTTGATGGTGTGACGGCTGTAAAAAAGTTTAATTTTCTTAATGCGTTTATCCTGCAAGTAGCACTCCGCGTTGCCTCGAAACATCGTCAGCTCTCAGTACAAACCTGTTGCTCTTCCCGTCTGCCAAGGCACGAGGAGAGCAGCATGAAGAGATCCAGCACTCTGCCTCTCTGCTTTCTAAATGCTGCTTTTTTCCAGAGAGGTCTGGGAGATGTTTTCCTTTCGGAAACGCACCGAGAAGCTGGCAAGCAAAGTGCCGAAAAGCAAAACTGAAATCAGTTTCAAGGTAAGAGTCTGAGGCTGCTGTCCGTCACTGCGAGCACATTCGGGGTTGGGCTTGAGCAATGCTGTGAATTTACTCTGTTATTACTGAGTCGCTGGGACATTTGTTAGCACTGGGCATTACAAGTGTGACAGTAAGTTCTGCCGGGTAGAGGAGCTCATGGCACCTGGGAGTCAGGGCTGAACCGTATCCCCAGCCAGCTGCAATTCCGTGCAAACCTCTCCAGCCAGCTGCCTCGGAAAGTGTTTCAAGACCTCCCGAGGAAAAGTGCTGCGGGAGAGCGAGATCCTTCCCACCCTTGCCTTGTGCTAGCCACACCATTCGCTTTGGTGTTGTGCTTGTCCTTGTCATGCATGTGGCAAGCGCTTTTCCCCCTGCTAGGAAGACACTGTCTTTGCCTCTAAGGCCCTGCTCCTCTGAACATGTAGGTACAGGCTTAACTTTCCTGTTGTGAATCTCAGGTGTGTACAACTGAACACGGAAACCTGAAATGCTTCAGACCTGAGCACCCAGCCTCGCAGCGGCAACCGGTACCTGCACCCACCTGGGTCTCTCTGTCTCCCGAGGATGCTGAGGTCTAGGTACAGGGAATGTGCTGGAGGATCAGGACCTGATAGCCCATATTGGCTGCTACTGACTTTACCAGCAGGAGAGAGAGACCAGGATCCCTTCAATGACTCCGAATTGCTGCAGTGAAGCAGGAACCACAGGTTTGGTTTGTTTTGGCTGCATTTGCAATATAAGTCTCACTTTCTCCCTAGGGCTGGCAAGAGGCAAGGCAGTAACTCGATGGCCCACGTATAAAAGAGTTCTTCATGTGCAGATGGTATCTTTCTCCAGAGTCATCAACGAAATTGGGAATGAGTTCTTCATCCTCAGGGACTAAACAGGAGAATTATCTTTTCTCTCACAGTGGTCCAGGACTGTGGTTCCACTCTCAAGAATATCAAAGAATTGACTAAGAACAGCTCAAATTAAATTTAAACTGTAGTACCACTCCCTTATTTACAGCTAAGCCTATTCCTTCCTAGACTGGGTGCTTTACACCTATTAATCTGCTCCAAGTAAGTCTCTTTTTTTCACTCACCCTCTGATTTGTCCTGTAAATGGGTAACAGAGAGAGAATATCTGATGGTGTGCAATAGATGTTTCACTGCCATGAATTTGGGAAGGCTGTTCTGTGTATGAATATACAAGTTGAAGTAATTTTTATCCCTTACCTAAGGAGAATAATATATATTCTTCCCTCCCTGTATCTAGTCATCTATTGGACTGAAGTTCTGGTGATCAAATTTTGCCAACTTACCTTATGATATGATCAGAGGTTTTCAAATATTTCTTGATTTTTGAGACCCCACAACATTTCCTGGGGACATGTCCTCATTCCACGATTTTCAGGCTACCGACAACAGGCTTGGTTTGATTTTGCTTCTAGTTCACAGTCTCTGTAAAAACACTGCGGGCTGCAGACTGAGGGTTAGCATTTTGGAATAGCAAATGTTTTCCTGGTGCATTTCTATGGTGCTGAGCGTGATGGAGCCGCTGGACTCTGCCACAAAGCAAGGAATAAATCATAGTTGATCGCAAGCTGTAGTTACTCCAGCACTTTAGGCTGTCGTGAGCGAACACCATTGCTGAAAGGAGCAGTTCTGCTCTGTGTCCACTCCTGGCTGCTTTTTCTGGCTGCTGTGCTCACACAAGTGTTTCTGTGGCTGTGGACTGGGGCACTGATCCAGGTTGAGAGGAACACCCTCTTCCCAATCCTTTTTTTTTTTTTTTCTTTCTTTTTTTTTACCCCCTCAGGTTAGTTTTAGCCTGGGCCTGCCTAGCCCCTTCCTGAATGAGAGCTTGTTAGTGACTGATTAGCCAAAGTTTTGATAAAAGCTTCATTGTTTGTAACCTCTGTAAGCTACGTGGAGCTGTGCTCCTAATAAAAGTGGGATTAAACAGACAACTTGGGAGTGAGACAGTTGCAAGTGGGAATTTCAGAGTTTTGGGGGACAAAGGGATGAGGCCAGGCTTCAGTAACTCTGTGAATCAGAAGTGATTTTACCAAAACTGTGAAAGAAGCCTGACTTTGGTTTTGGGGGGGAAAAAGGAGCCTGGTGGGAGACAGAAAGAAGTCAACTGTTTGCGGGTGGATTAAGCACACGCTTCAGGTGTTTGGAAACATGTCTGGAGACACTCTCATTGCCCTGCATTCCTCCTGGCTCTCTTTGGGCTTAAGATTCATAAAAAGTATTGAAAAATCCCCACCCTGATCCTACGAATTTAATCCTTCCTCATTTTATTTTTGCAACAATAAAAAAGTTTGCCTGACAATGAGGTGTGACTAACTCAGTATTATCAGATAGTGTCTTTTCTGAGAGGAGTGTTAAGCAGGGGGCTTCATCTCTCCTGCTTGAAGCTAGAAACTGACCTGGACTGAAATGAAGCAACATCTTTGTGCTTTTTACTTGTTTTTGATATGTAATGGGATATTTGAAATGGAGCTTGGTGTTCTGGGCTGGTTGCCCTATAGTGATCACTCCTACTGAGTAAGGTAAAGGCCAGTATTTTTTGGTCTTAATTCATCTGAATAGGCCACCTCTGCCCTGGAATGTGTAATGGAAGTAGAAAAACATAAAGATAAATTTATGGTCAGCTAAGGTAAAAATAATCAAAACTATTAGTAGATAAACGCAGTAGCTGCCATTACTACCACCACAAGTAAACGGAGGAGTATTAAATTAATATTTCTTTTCCGTGTTTGTCTGGGGGAGAAAATCAGATAGTGTATTAGTATCAGGTGCTGGTGAAAGACCATTTTGGGCTCCATTAATAACTAGGGATTAAGTTAAGTAGCAACAACATAAATTAAATATTTTATGATCAGCCAGGCCCAGTAATTCACAGCCAAGAGTTTCAGAACTCTTGGAGCCAGGAACATATCATGTGGGCCATTAATGCTGACTTTTCATTTTGGGACACTAGAAAGATTTTAGAAGACTGAGAAAGCTGATGCTGGCTCATTATTTAAAAGGACTGGGCGAATGATTTGGGTAATGCTAAAACTGTCAGCCTGTCACTGTTAAAGGCAAGAAATAGTGGGCACATCACTTGATTAATGAATTGTTAAAGGAAGGAAATGAAACTGATGCAAATGAGTGTGCGTCTATAGAAAATAGGCCTTGTCAAATCAATTTGCTGTTGTTCTCCAGTGAGAGTGAGCAACTCTTGATGTAACTGATTTCTGAAAGTATTTGGTTAATACCAAAGGAGGTGGATTTTTAAAAAATAGTATAAAATCAATGGTACAAATTAAGTGGATCTAACTGGTTAAACAGAGATCTCAGAATGTCACTGTGAAAAATGAATCCTTGAGTCTCTTTTCAGGGAAATCCTGTGGAAGCTGGTTTATTATTCTGTTTCTGTCATTGATTTGGGGAGAAAATAAAGAATCATTGTCTACCGAATGTGTAGGAGTCTAAAACTGGGGCTATGGAGTGTTTAATGAAGAGGACAGTTCACTGACAGAGCTGCCTCGATGTCTGCATGGGAACTGGGAGCAGATGGGCAAGGTGTATTTCAATACGGAAAAGAAAAAGGACATGTTTAGGAAAAAAAATCTGAGATTGTTGAGGTGATGGAGTCCATCTCAGAAGTTAATAATTTTTCAAAAATTTATTCTGGTTCTTATGAATAATCAGCTGTTCCTTGTTGTGATCTTGGGGTGAATGAGGCATAGGAATAAGGAATTATAATAATTTCATATTGGCACTGCATCAAATTATGATAGCACCTATAAAATTGTAAGTAGCAGGGTAAAGTAACAGGGATGAAGTTTTTTACTGTCCAGTCGAATACAAGAGCTATGAGACATCAAATAAAACTGGTAGGAACCGTGTTCCTGAGAAGATACCACTGCATACAACATGCAGCTATGACTTGGAAGCTTCTCAAGGAACTCTCTTTAATTACTTATGGGAAGGGAATATTATGGGTGACTTGTTTTCAGTCTATAAATATCTATGTAAGAGCAGAAGCATGAGGGTAAAGGACAAAGTCAGAACAGGAATCAGTGGCCAGATCTGAAGCAGGACAGATAGAAGGGTCTCAATTTAGCTGCTCACACAGGGGTAGCTGGGGCTATTTGAGATGCTTTGCAGTCTCCAGTGGTCTCCCACTGGTGCTGTTTCAAATATGTCAGGCACTTCAGATATCTTGGATATTCTAGGGAACCTCAGACAGTTCTGAACACCCTGGTGTGCAACTGAATTAAGTACAAAGTATCAATTTTTACTATTGTGCATAATTACTAGAACAATTTACCAGGACTTATTGTGGATTCTCCACCAATTTTAAAATCAAGACTGGACATTTTTTTCTAATACATACTTAAAGAAGACAGCTACTAAGAGAAATCTTAGCCTGGATCCTTCTGCATGCATGTGGGCTGTCCGCAGTGATCTCCCATGTTCCCATTTCCCCACCAGCAGTCCTACCTTGAACATTGCACTATAATCCAGCTCCAGACTCAGTTTACCTCAGCTGGTTTGCTGTCTTTGCACTGTGCTTATTTGGCCCAGTACAGACAAGCTCAGTGTATTTCTGTCCAGGCTTTATCGCCCAGCCAGGCAGGTGATTTTTGTAATGTAGGTACTGCTGTGATGCCTAAATAAGAATTGCTCTCTCTTGGAAGTGAGGCTTTTATGAGAAGGGCTGAGCACCTTGTTATCACCTAAGCCAAAAACCCACTCATGAGAAGTGCTCAAAAGATGCAGGGCAACGTGTGCTGAGACCCACAGGGCCGTGCCTGCCATGAAGGCTGCTGGCAAGAAACGTTTTGAGCTTTGTTCATTCTTCTTTGCCATGTGGATGCTCTCTGATATTTGTAACTAGCTCAGTGTTTGATGAGGGGAAGTGGTCCAGCAAAAGGATTCCTGCTAATGGAAGCTTAGGCCAGCAGAAATAGGAATCTGAGGTCGCTTTGGGTAGAATCTCACTGCTAATGAGCAAGTTAGAGATGTACCAGCATAATACTGTACACCTTTTGAAAATCAGGTAGACAGAGAAAGTAGCTATGCCATATGGGAAAACCTTTTATTTAAGCAGTGATGCAAAACACAAGAGAGGCATCAGCAGGAATCACAGTAATAAAAAGAAAACCCTGGTCATCTCAAGGTTTGTCACCTTTAAGAAATCAGCCCTTCCGTTTAGGGCTGTGGAACAGGTTCTGTAGCGCTTATAGGCATATGGGGTCCTACGATAGATACTGAGGAAGAATTTCCTTGATTTCTTTGAAGAACTTCAGGCGATTTTCCTACCAGTCAAGGCATGCCTAAGCCATACCTTGGGAGTGAACCATTCATATACCCAGTGACTGATGTTTGTGACTGATGGGCACATGCCAAAGATTGGCAAAGACAATACTAACCAGGAACAAATATGGCAAGTGCCTGCAGGCTTTCATGAGGCTCTACAGACTCTACGTATGCAAAAAGAGGTGCAAGTGGAAACTAAACAGGCAGCAGAGCTGAAAAGCTCTGACTGGCATTTAGGAAGACCAAAATTAGCAAGTAGAGGAAGAGCAAGCACTGGGTATCCCCTGGAGCAGTGGTCTTCTGCAGTCATAACCTCGTCATCTGTCTCAGCAACATTTATTTAACATGGCTTGGTGAGAATGAAAGCAAGCAGCCACTGAGCCTGGCTGTTAGAAGACATTCTCCACCTGGCCAGTGCTAAGCAGAATGCATAGGTGAAAAGACATACCCTCAGCAGGCATACCCAGAGCTGGGCAAAAGTCAAATAGCAAGGGCAGTCAAGGAGAATTGGTTTAAAAAGCAAGGCAGCATTAAAATGTTCTTCTGAAAGTTCAAATCAAGATGGTCTTTTATAATAGACACTAAGGAAGAACTAGTGTATCCTCCACAACACTAATGCTGAGGAGGGCTCCCTGATTTCAGAAAAGGACAGGCTGAGGAGATGGGTGAAATTACGAGTTTTTACAGATGACCGATCAAGAGATGAAGAGATTCTCAGTGTTTCAGAGATTATAACGCTTCAGGAGCAGGATGACAAGAAGAATCTTGCTAGCAGAGGCTGAAAAGAAGGGTCAGGAGACTGAGGAAATCTGAGGGGCTGAGAATTGATCAGTGGGGTTGTAGCATGGGTCATTGACCCAGCCAAGCAACTGTATGTTACCAGGAAAGAAAAGATCCCCTAAACAAGGAAAAGTGGATCCTAGTAAGTGAATTCCCACAATGGTGACCTTCCAAATTCTGTGCATTTTCTGATACCTAAGCAAATTCCTCAGTGTGTTCCTTGCTGGAGGGTTCAGATGGTAGATTCAGTTTTCACAATGCAAGAGGGACAGTATAGCAAAACCAGTGCAAGAGGCTGGTTGCTGGCAAGTTCAGAGATACCAAGAACTTCAGTTGCACAATTTCAAAAAGTCATTTGAGCCAGTGTGTTGCAATAGGTGTGTGGAGTGTCCTAGGGCTATATGATATGTGTAAGAAGCTGCTGAAAAACATTATGAAGAGGTGAGGTCAGCAGTCCTGGTCAAGAGCAAGCTGAACAACTGGTTCAACACAATGACTGGTAGCACACAGGGTGACTTGATAATTCACAGTAACTTCTGGAGCTGCCTGTAGAAAGTGAAGGATGGAGTTAAAGTCACCAAGAACTTTGGGCAAAGTCAGACAAGGAGATCAAAAGCTTGAGGATGATCACATCTTCAGTGGTGGTGCCAGTTCATCAGATGCGCGAAGTCAGGTTGCTCTGTCCCACGATGAATGATGCAGATCAAACATTGGTGTGAACCAGACAAAGACCAGGAGGAAAGGGAGAAAGGATGAGAACTACACAGGCAGGCAGCAGCCGGGTGGACAAGATGGACAGCCCCGTTTATCTGAGAAATTTCACCATGCAGGACAGCAACAGATCCCTCTACAGAGATCTGAAGGAGGATGTAACTGGTGCGCGTGGGTGTAGATCATCGGAAACAGTCGTGAAAAGACACAGGCAAATAATGGAAGCAAAAATCAGGCTACTCAGTAGGTCCCTGTCCTTGCTCTGTGTGCAAAGAAATGGATGGTCAGGAAGGCAAAACAAAAAAACCCAGCTGGTCTTTGCAATGAAATGTTAGAGATTGTGAGACCATGTCAGAAATGGGTCAGTCAGCAGTACGATATACAAAAGGGACGGTCATCTGTGTGAGGAAACTCTGGCTGCTGGCTGGCTGGATAATCACTTTCAAGGTACCCTGTTCTTTTTTCTGGTAAAGGGAAGAGGATTAAGATCCTGATTGTAAGAGGGATGAGATTATTGGTTTTCATTTTGATTTTTCTTTTTTTGTTTTACAGTTCTCTCAACAGAGAGTGTGGACCCCTATGTACTGAATTTACACTTACTTCTGTAAGCTGCTACTTCTTAACCTTCCTTCATAGGCCCTTTGGGTTTGCAGTCTGTGGATCGAAGGGGTGGATGACGTAAGAAAATGAGTCTGTATTTGCTGAACACAGTGGAGCACTTGAGAATGACTTGTAGCTGTCCTTTATGGTCATTAGTCTGTGGGACAAAAAAATAAAGAAAGGGCAAACCTCTCTGAAAATGGAGATAACAAAGGACAAGGGAACTGAGAGGGAAAAGGGGCAAACAGAAGATTTATGCATGCAGCTTTTTCAAGTTCATCCTTGAGCAACGAAGAAGCTTTGAGTTTCCAAACACTGGACCTATGACACCAGATCACTCTAATGGGCCAGGCAGGCAGAGCCCTGCCAGACAGCAACCAGCACCAAGTGTGCAAAAGAAGAGGCAACATCCAACTCAAATTTCCACAGTCTCCTCTTGACGGGTAATCTGGCTCTTTACAAGTCAGGAGGTTTCTGCAGAGTGGTGCATTCACATTGTGTAGTCCTGAAGTTTTGGATGGGACCCTAAAAAAAAAGAAAAAAAAAAAAAAGTGCAGGATGGAGAGAAACAGATGATTTAATCTGGGCTGTAGGAAGCGTGAGTGAGATAGAGGTGATTGAGCAGCATCAAAGGGTGACAATCAATTTGAATTTCCCCAGAAGTGATGTTGATGCCTGTGTTGCTTCTCCCTGTGCTTTTTCTTTAATTAAATACTGAATGTTCTATTAGTAGTTGGAATAACATGCTGTTCTTGGGAAAAAGAAAACCCAAGTAATCCCTTTATCTGCTAAAATAGATGATTTCTAGTAGATTAAACAATGGCCTTTCAGCTACCAGAGCATAGTTCAGGCCATAATTGAAGTCCTCTCCTTGGCCTTTCCTTGGTCCCTCGCAGCCAGTAGTCCGTAGAGCCTCATCATCAGACATAACCTCGGTGACTCTTGTCTGCAGTGAGTGTTTCTCCAGATGAGGAGATTAGTCAGAGATAAAGCATATTACCTGAAAATAATAAGTGATTACGGTCCCGGACTGTCTCTCCACATTCATTTCGTGCTGGTTAACCCTTGCAAAACTGGCTGCTGGTAGGCTTTACGTCTTTAAAGAGGAGAGAGGGTGAAGGAAGGTTTCCTATGTCTGGGTGGAAAAGGAGAAATTTCGCCTTTGGGTTTCTGTTTCTTGCCCTGGGTGGGAATTTCTGGGCAGAGCAGGAGGCACTTGGCTCCTTGCATTGCTGCAGCCCGCGGTCCGTGGAGTAGCCGGAGCTGCGCCTTGCAGTGTCCGTGCGGGGTGCCATCACCCTCTGCTTCCCCGTGCTGGTCAGCTTGAAGCTGTGAGGTCTTAAAACTCCCTTGCAAGTCATCTACCTTTTACTTGATAGCAACACAGAAAAATACTGGATGCCCGGTACGTGCACACTGGCTGTATTTCCACTGCTGCATTAAACAGGACCGGGTCGTGGGCCCAGCCAGTGACCTGCAGTAGTCCGTGTTTTTAAATTATTAGCACGGGCCAGGCATGTGTTGGGGTTAAGAGTACTCTCCCATGCCCAGGCATGGCTTAGAGGCTATAAACTTCTCAGCAGGCAGTTTCCATGGGACCAGTCTGCTATGGGGAGTGCTGGCTGGGCTGTGTGAATACGAGCTCAGGGCCAAAGAACAGTCCCCGGTATTTTTTCCAGCATGGATGTAGCTATTCTGACTTGACAACACAGAATCATTTCTAGTTTCCCTATTCACTCATCAATAGGAGATCCAGAGAAATATGAAAACCTCGCAAGGTTTTTATAGCAAATTGTCAACGTGTCTAGGAGCAAAAAATGAACATATTGTGGTTTTCTAGAAATTCAGGTTGGTTGCCTAGGTAGAATGAAGAGAAGAAATGTAAAAGAACACTCAGGTTGAAGAAATCCCTTGGAATCTGCTTATGGGGCATTGCTGTTGTTATCACTGCTGGGAGTGAGCTCCTACACTGCAGAAAGCAAGTGTCCTGATGGGAAGATCTTTTCCTTGGTCTCGCTGCAAATATTACAGGTGAAGTCCTGGCTCCATTCAAGTCACTGGGAGTTTCGTTAATGACTTCATTAAGACCGCTGCTGTTTCATTCATAAAAGGCGTCTTCCCAGCTCTCGTGCAATTACAGCATCCTCTGTCTGTCATCAGGCTTGTCTCCGTGAGTGAGGGACGAGCGGGTTCATCCTTCTTCCTCTAAATGCTTCATCAGCCACTCCCTTGAAAACTGTAAATAAAGGCCGCTGGGGATAGCTTTTCTGCTTGACCCCTCACCTGAAATGAAAATAAAGGTGACTGAATTTCATCCTGACGCGGAGCTCCTTCCCGGGCTGGCTCTTTCCCGTAGCTGTTGACAGTTACCTGCCAAGCCCCATGGTTACCTTTGATTTTGCCGTAATGACATCTCAGTACTTAGGATGGCTCTGGGACTGTAATCCTCTCTGCAGCCTTAACCAATTTATGGGGTAACCTGAGACCAGGCTCTTACTTCCCTGTGATTTCGCCTCTTGTTAACACTCATCGAAGATATCAACAAGCTAAATGCAAAGGGTTTATTTTATTGCATGCCCAGGGTTGGCAAATATCTGCATACATGCCTGCTGTAAATCTCTGCTTTTAGAAGGTAGCTGCATGCGCTTGCCACATTAAAACTGCACAGTATTTTATTTCCTCAAAGTATGCTGCTAAAACAAATGCTTTGTTAGCAAAAACCAGGCAGCGCTCCAAGGAGCTGTTAAGAGCAGAAGTGAGGATTCAGCAAAGTGGAATTTATCCACAGTTTTGCCACAGATTTTCCATGTGATCTGTAGCTTGCTTTATCTCAGAGTGCTTTGTCTTTAAAATCCTCCAAGTCAAAGTCCTTTATCTGTCTTGTGTGTTTAGACTGTAAGCTCTTCAGGGCCAGGGCTTTTTGTTTGCATAACAACTTTTATAATAACTCTTCTCTGATCTTTAGAGGACCTACCTGTGCGTGTATAGTACAGTTATAAAAGAGCAGTCTCAGCTTCATTGTAGTGAATGATCCTGGCATTAGAGGAGGACACAAGTCCTGGTCCCTGCTCCCTAACCTGTATTAATTGGCTTTTCTAAAGGAAATCTCAGGGCAGATGATTTACATGGTGGCGGAAGAAGGAGGAGGATCCCTGGGGAAAGCAAACACTTGAGACTTCAAGGTGGGATGACTTCGGTGGCACACTTCTCTAATGATCATCTGATCCAGGAGGTGCCCACTTCCTAAGCACAGATCAAAGACAAAAGGTGACTTCTGAAATGACATGCAACCACCTCTCGCATTGCTTAAATTCTCTCCTCCCGCTAGCGTTTGATCTCACTTTACTTTTCCTGTCACTGGAAGCAGGTGGTTGCTTTATTCTCCCCGACAAGTTTAGATCAGCTGAACAGCTAATGGCTGCAGTGGGAAAATCTCCCAGTTGCATATCCAGTCCAAACCTTGGTGCAGTCAATGGAAAGGCTCCTCTTCACTGTAGTCTGTTGTGGATGTGTAGGGGAGCTGATTTGGAGTGGTCGTTATCCTGCCAAACTTGCCTTTAAGAAGTAGATGTGATGACTGTATTGCAAGGTGAGACTCAAGGAAAGTCCAGTTGGCTGAAACCCATGAGTGCCTCCAGACATGTGGGCATATGGTTTGAGGATTTTCCATGATATGCTATAGATGCACATTTCCCCTATATTTGCTGCTAGCAAAGGCTCGTGCTTGTTGTTCTGGGCCCTCAGCTCTATACGGTGGCTCCACCGACTGCTGGTGAAAATGTCAGGCTCTTGGCCACCATGAGATCTGTGATGGATGTGACTGCAAGTGACAGGCATAAGTCAAACCAATGTCGTATTGTAACCAGAGTTATGTTAGACCAAGAGCCTCCCCAAGACTTGGGTCACTTGCATGCACTGCTCTGGATTTCATCTGTTATTCTTATTTGTCTGAACAGCAAGGTGCTGTTCTGCCATACTCGTGTGAGCCTATCTCTAATTTTAACCTTCTCCTTCCAAGGAGAAAAAGAAGCAGAATTTACCTAACAGGCAAGCTCTTAACAAAGCCTTGGATATCTGATACACATAATGGTCCCGGAGGCATGTTTACTTTGGACTGAGTGAGTGAGTGAAAACTGTTTTGGAAGGACTTTTTCACCTCTAGTGACTTAACCTAAGGAGGAGAAAAGTGATGTGGTTAAAGGGCTATTTAAACAACGGCATTAGTGAGCAGATTTAGGTTCTCCAACAATACATATATGTATTTGCCTTACACAGGTGCATAAATATGCATTGATTGGTATCACAGGGCACATCACATAGACAGTGATGAGGTTTCAGCCATCCTTTGCTGATGGATGCTTTTTCGGGGGTAACGGTGAGCAAACAGCTGATTGTTTCAGCAGGTTACAGCAGAACTGCCCGAAGATTTGGGACACCACCATCGAGTTCACCAGCTGCCCTTGTCTTCTGCGGAGAGGAGTGTCTGTGTAACAAGGAGTTTGACTTTGAGGGCTCAGTCCTGTAAGTGTTTTATGTGGCTGAAAGAGAACTACAGGTGCCTCAGATTTGGGCTGAAGGACACTGCTTATTTCTGATCACATGATGCCATAAATGCCCCCGCCAATTTATCAGGAAAACTGGAGAGAAGCATGAAATAAATAACTCCATGGGAAACCTTCCCATGCTGGATTGCCACACTGCCACGAAAGTTCATGTTTTCAGACCCAAATGGATGACTGACCTCGTGCTGACAGAACGGGCTGTCAACACTCCTCCCTCGAAGAAGAGTCTCCCCTTTGCGCTTTGTCTCCTCCTGGTGATAACCTGAATGGAGATTCACAGATTACGCCCTGCCTCCTTCACGCGATGGGGGTCCTGCTTACCGATCACTTCCCTCTTTCAACATCCTCACGGGGGCAATGAATCTTATTCCTAGCCCAAAGAGCACTTGTCAAGAGCTGGGTTGACAGGGAGGTATGTCCTCCTTGGCCATGTTTTCTTGCATTGAATTGTTAATAGCTGAGATGGTTCACCTGAACCCTGCCGGTACCCAGTGCAGCACCTTGCACAAGAGCAATACAGGCTTAGATAGCACATTTCACAAGTAGAAAAAGACAGTAAATGTGGGAAATTAGGGCCAAATTGACGTGAAATTCACCTCTGTGTCATGTCCTGTGTGCTACTGCAGTCTTACTGAGGCTATGAGATTGACTGTACAGAGGTATATAGGTACCTCTATGCACAGGGAAAAATGTCCAGCAGGATGTCAGGAAGGAGCTGCACGGATCAGGTACACAAATCTCATTGTTTTACATTATAATTAAGGTCCTCTATTTTAATGTAAACTCTTCCCATCTGATTTTAAAGGACTTGAACTCAGCTATCATGCATTTGGGCCCATTGAAAAATTCTCCCAAGGTGCTACTAAAACATATAATTGTCTGCCTTTGGCAATCTGGTCCCAGCTGGCTTGTTGTAATTTCCTCGTATCCATGCACATAGCATGATGTGGAGAGGTCAAAAGCACCAGCACCCTCTGGAAACTGCCCTGGATGTTTGGGGTGATCATTGCCTTGAGAAAGAGGGGCACTTCCATTCAGGTACGTGATTTAGGCCCCTGACCCTCAGAATCTCAGCCGTCACCTCCCTGGAGTATTGTGAAAATAAACCAATTATTTAAGAGCAATTTTCTCCTGCAAGTGTTTATAGCACAGTGTTGGTCTTCAGTATTAACTTCTGGTTTAGAGGTGTGCAGACAGCCGCACAGACAGCAGCCATGCAGTGAACCCTCTTCAATGAACTGCTCCTAGGGCAGGAAAGCTTTAGAAAAACATAGAGAAAGTATTTAGTTGGGGGAAGGTGGGCATGAAAAGGCACAGGAAAAGCTGCCTGGTCAAAAAAATGCTGACAAAGCAACCCCATGGCTGAGATTGACAGGTAACACTGAAGTGCCCGGTGCTGCTTTGTGTAGCCCAGCAGAGTTTCAATGATTATGCAGTGGTTAATGCTGTGAGGAAAGGGCAATTCCAGCTTGTGTGAAGCCAACACAATATTTCCATTCACTCCAGTTGGATGTCTCCCTCCTGGTGCTTCTCGTGTGCAGCCTGTGCTGTGTGCGGAGATGGCAGGGGAGGGATCTGACACGCAGGAGCATCTTTCTGCTGAGTTTCCATGTATCGGGGGGGCTCAAGAGAAATCTGGGACCGTTGCAGGGAATTGCTATTGCAGGAGAGATAACGGCATTGCAGCCCACAGGCGTCTGTGAAGGAAGTTTAAAAACAGTCCATATGTATAAAACCACTTTAAAAACCAGGCATGTGGCTGGTTTACGTGTTCTCCATATCTGAGTTGGCAATGAGGAGGCAGATAAGCTCTCTCGGAGGTAGAGGAAGATGAGAGCTGGGAGTTTGGTTCCTACCCACTTCTAATTGGGATTATGTTGGCAATCATCGGCCCCACCATTTGGTGTTTGGGAAGAAAAATGGGAAGCTGAACAGCAATAGTGGGCTGCTCCTGCATGAACTCTCCTGGCAAAATGCCTTTTAATTTCATGTGAGCTGTGCCTGCGAGAAGACGGAAGGATCAAGCCATCATCAAGGAAGATTAGGATTTGGAGCCAGGTTTTGGAAATTGTCTTCTATCTCAGCAATGAATCAGACACCTTAGGTGAAATTTGGATCCTACTGAATAAGCATTTTGGTTTTTGAGTTTAGCAGGGCCAGGATTTCACCCCTAACTTCAAATATATCCAAACACTGCTGCTGCCTGCAGCTTGGAGCTAGTTACCAATGTTATGTCCTAAAATTGCATCTCATTTATCTTAGTCTTGTAGGACCTGAATCTGCTCCCCCTGTAACTGATGGGGGTTCAGATGCTGAGTTCAAGGTGATGGGACTGTCCCTCCTTTACCGTGTTACTTTACAGAATTACAATATTTTAAAAGTGAATCTTCTGAATTTATATTATTCCTGATGATTCTAGAGTGCAGTCTTGGTTTCATTTACACCAGAAATGGGATCCATTTTCCCTGCCCTGGAAGGAAGACACTCTCAAAGGCTTACTGATATTTGTGTGTTTGACTTTAAGGCAGAAGTTTGTTCCTAATTAATTGAATAAGTGCTTTAATCCCTGGCCTGAGGGCTTCCCATAGAGCATTAGCTGTATTAAGAAGGAAATGGAGTGTAATCCCTTTAATATAAGCACAGGAGAACAGGAGAGTTTCACATTTCTGGAAATAATTTCTTTCCTTATTGCATCATTTATTCTAATATTAATTTGCATAAAATACAGTGAGGACAAAGGGCTTCTCCTTCTGCCTGACTCCAGTGCTGAGCTGTTAGCAGCACACGACCCTTGCCAGAGCATTAACATCCTTGGACTCCAGTTATACACTGGTGCCTAACAGTGGGCAGAGAGAAATAACTCTAGAAATTTGCTCATTCCAACAGTGCCTGTGAATACAGGTCTGTGACCGGTTCTCCTCTGTGGAGGATCCTGGAGCTGAGATGTCACCTTTCTGACTCCTGCTTCATTACCAGCATTTACTGCTGTTTGCATTACTGTAGTGCCAGAGAATCTTGTTTCTGAACCAACGGTCAGGCTCATGTGTAGCTACAGAAATTGGACTCTTGGATGGGATTAGGCTCACCAAACCCAGGCTTTCTGAGAAAGCAGTTTATTTCAACCCCAAGTACATATCTACATATCTACATTGGTCACATGAATTGGGCTAAACGAGCCAGGAAGCCAGGAAGGATCAGCTCAGAGGGAGACATCCTTTTTGTGGACATCTAAAATTAGGTGAGATTAGTCTTGGATGAGGGGCATCCAAACCTGGTTAACACTTGACATTTTTTAAAGAATAAACACTGCTTTGCAAATCTGGTCTGGTGTTCCTGTCCACTCATGGGACAGAAGACTAAATCTGAGCATCCCCTGCTGTCTTACGTTGCAGGTCATCAGAGGAAGAGAACTGCAGCATCTGGATGGGACAGTTCAGGTGTACTCCTCTGCCCTCCAAGACCAAGTGGAAATTCCTGCCCGCCTCACTTCTGCAATGTTTCCCACCCTTCCGTGCAGTGAGGTGAGGATGCTGTTTTCTTCCGCTCAACACGCCCACAGAGTCGGCCCTTTCCTTCCCAGTTTCCCCGTCTTTTGCTTCCATCTTTATCTTTAGCAGGAGCTGGGGATGCCTCAGGAGCTTATGAAGGGCAGGCTTTGTCCCTCTCCTGGCCGCGCGTCCCCAGCATGGCTGGCTACAGCTGAAGGAGTGGGTAGCAGCTCCCCAGCTATGACTGTGGGGTGGCTTCTCCTCCAAGAAGCCCCCACACCACGCATTCCAGGCCACGCCCCCTCCCCTCCCCCCCCCGGGTTCTGGAATGCGGGTGCCTCACAAGGGGCTGGAGTTTTCCCTTGGCCCTGGAAACACTGGCCACGCAGGCGCTGGTGGATCCCATCGCACATGTACCCTGTCCCCGGAGAGGACACCCATGTTCACCCACTGGCTGGCTCTGGGGCTGCTGGTGGGAGGGTGCCGCCATCCCTTCCCTGCTGGGTTCCACGAGGCTGCATCCCCTGAGGTGCCCGGCTCCATACGTGCTGGTTGCTGAGCTGGATGAGTATATTTTTCATTGCTGAAGTTGGATGAAGTCAGTTATACTCTAACTGCCAATTTGGGGTGCACGGGGGTCTTACAGCCCCAGCTGAATCCCCTTCCTCCTGCCAGCATCCACCTCCAGGTCTCTAGATCCCTTATCCCTTGGGGTGGTGTGGAGGAGAGGGTCTGGTTTGCTGGTTGTTAACTGAGTGACTTTTTTGGTCCAGGTTCCTGGTTCAACATGGTGGACACAAGGAAGAAAATGGTGCACTGGAAGGTGAAGTACACATGGGACTCTCATCCTCACTAGTTTCAGTAATGGGTTTGCAGGGTCTGCCAGGCTGGGAAGGTATTAGGAGCTGGTGACAATGAGGTTCTGGGTCCTGGCCAAAGGCAGCCACTGGTCTGGGAAGCCCAGAGTGGGAAAAGAGTAAAATGTTAGAAAAAAGGGATGAGAATATAAAATATGTTCTTGCCCATAATGGGTGACATTGTTGGCAAGGCACGAGGAGCGCTCCCTAAGGTGCTGTGTGCTGGTGCAGTTATTGGTTCCCTTTTATCACACGGACGTGGGAGTGCAGACCCATGACTTGGCCGGCCGAGCCACCCCGGTGTGGTGGACGTGTTCATGTAGCAGTGGAGAGTGCAGTAACACCTTCAATTACTGCACAAGAGCTCATCTGCCCCAGCCCTCTGCCATGCATTGACAAGTTAGCACATTTAATGCTTTAGCATAAAAACAGCTCTCCTGGGTCAGCCTGAAGGCTCATCTCACCCGATTTCCTGGCTCTAGCAATGCCTGTGGTGGATGCTAAAGGAGAAGACACACATGTAGTGCTTTTTCCCTAAAAATCCTCTCCCCATCTCCAGAAGTTTACACTGTAGAGGTTTTCAGTGTTAAGGCAGGTGTCACTGGCTTAATATCCCTTGGCAGAGTTTTCCTCCGTAATTTCTCCCATCGATTTGCAGAATGAGTATTGATATTAGCCAGCACTTAACTTTAAATATGTGATAAGCACATGGGAAATATTACTGAAATAGAAGATGGAGGCACATGCTGGTTTAACCTGAGTGACACTGGACCTCAGCAGCTGATCAAAGTATTTCGGCAGCTTTGTATTAGTCCTGTGCCCAGGGGCGTCTGAGCAGTCAGAGGAGGCTTGAAAAAGGCAGGAGGAAGGTGTTTGTTGCGAGGGACCACCTGGGACAAGAAGAGCCCCAGAAACCATTGCCAAAAGAGAGTAGGACCTTCCTGGCTACCCTGCCTGGGGCTCGACTGAGCAAGGGGTTCCCCCTGTTGGACTGACCCCAGGTGGCCCGGGGGGTGGAGGCTATGCCCGAAAGAGCGGCTCATCCTCTCCTGATCTATGAGGGAGCATTTGGGGTTTGTATCACCACTTTCGAAGGGTTACCCCAAGTCCTAGCGGCTTGCCTCCTCTCATTTCAGCTACCTGTATCACCAGATATGTACAAGAGTATATACAAGAGAGACTATGGCTGGTGCCAGCAGTACAAGCCGCCCAGCGAGGAGGACTTGCAGGTACCACGGGCTTTTCTTTGCTTGGTGTTTTAGCCCATGGTGTCAGGTCCCCTCCCATGGCTACAGGACAGCCGGGGACTGGGTCGGTGCCAAGGGGACAGGGTGCTGTCTGCACCGGCAGGGTCTGCTTTGGTCCCCATCGCTGTGACCCACCAGCAGGTCACACCATGCCCAAAGGCCCTTGGCTTGTGTCCCCATCCCTTATGTGGGAAATCCCCCTTGTACCCTCCGGTAAAGCTGTTTGGGGCGGGCGATGCTAATTACACTCATTAAGTCAGGGCACTAACGACTGCTTGCTGAACCGGTGCCGAAGCCTTAGACTGTTATTGCTCCCCGTGGGGCTGGTGGATTGTGTCAGGATTAGACCCATCCCGGTACCGCCTTGAGGAGGGGGATTGAATTTGGGATGGAGATGGCTCCTTGCCCTGACACAGGCCTGAGAAGACTTCTGCGGGGAAGCTGAGGTTGTTTTTTTTCTAATCTCCTTGCAGTGCGAGCGACCCCCTGAGCTATTTAATCTGATTTGCCTCGCTCCGCCTGCCCTGGCTTAATTGCTTGTGGCAGCCCGGTGGGGACAGCTGTGGTTTGCACTGGGCCACTGCGGAGAAGTGGCGGGGGGCATGTTCGGTTGCTAAAGTGCTTTGGGCTCATACACTCACA
>JAVJGG010000054.1:42303831-42333429 GCA_035590195.1 Aviceda cuculoides
GTGTCTATTACCTTCCTTTTCTGTCCTATTCAACTGTCTTTATCTCACCCCATGAGTTGTTTGTTTTTTTTTTTCTTGATTCTCTCCCCCATCTCACTGTGGGGCAAGTGAATGAGCGGCTGTGTGGTGCTTAGTTGCCCACTGGGGTTAAACCACAACATGCGGGAAGAGACTGAGGAAGGTGAAGGGAAGGTGAATGACACAGTAAAGGTCCACAGAGTCCCTGTAACCATCTGCCCATCAGTGGGGAGAAGCAGGGCAGAGAAAAACAATTATCTTCCAGAAGAGGTTGGAGCATTGTAAATAATGTGGATTTTATCCCTGTTTCCATATGGGCCACCTCATGCGGCGCAGCCCTGCTCGATGTGACCTCCCTGGAAATAATGTCACAGCACGGGAACTGCTGCTGCAACTGCTCAAGTTGCATTAAGAGCCTGACAGGATCATGCATGTGTGAAATACCTGTAACCTCAGCCTCACTGAAAACAACAAAAATACTTTACTAATGACTTATTACAGGAACATGTCATTTTAAAAAAGCATAGAAAATCTGAAATGTCTACAATGAGCAGCTCTTCTTTGCGTGTCCTCCCTGTTTCATCAAGAGAGGTGGCAGCATGTTTCTCCTCAGGCAGATCTGCTCAATCAGAGGGACACGCACACACAGGCTATTAACATACAGATGGGGCATCTCTGGAGAGCAGGGTGGGAGATGGCACCCCTTCAAACCAACTCCTACAGGGATTTTTGGGGAACATAGCACAACAGATGTGGTGATCCTTACTTGGGGGTTAAGTGGACCCTGGATCTCTTGCCTGGTTTAGTCCCTGATTAAATAAAGCAGAGATGCATTGCATTCTCTGGCATGATGAAAGAGAAAACCTAGACAGTGGGGGAAAATATATACCAGCTGACAAGTCAACGTCCATAAGGGAAGAACACAAGATATCATTTCCAGATCTGCCTTGCGTGATTTCCATCATACATAAAAGGCTATAGAAAATAAGGGCTGAATAATCTTGTCTAAAAGACCTTATCTACACCAGGGAAGCGCTTCTTGCATTTTCCCTTGGCTAACCCTTCGGTCGTGGTAGCTCCAACAGGAGTGCTGAAAGCATAAACAGCCAATGGAGCTCAGGAGAAGGGGGAACACTTAGACTGTGGGATATAGAAGATAGAGACCCAAAAAAGTCTTTCAATTATTTGGACTCTCTTTCACCAGAGTGCTTTGGCTTTGACTGGAAGAGTACCTACAAGACAGATTTCCAGCGCTGGCCAAGAGCCACTGATGGATACTGTAGAGTAAACAGGAGCACTTCTCACATTTTACCTGAAGATGAGCCCTTAAACCAGTAAGAGAGAGGTGGGCTGGGGGGAGAGGGTGGCTGGTGGGAGTGGGGACGGTGTAAGAGTATGGCAGGGAGGTTTCGGAGCTGATTGGAATTGGAAAGTGTTTCTCAAGCGTATTTCTCTGTGTCTGCGTTGTGCAATATACTCAAATGAATTCCCTCAGCGCCAAGTCCTTTCTCAAAGCCTGCTCAGCCTTTTCCTGAAAAGTTTTGCAGTGGGGTTGATAGGAGCCAGGATACTTCTCCTGGGACAGCCTCGTCCCGTGGAAGGAAGATGCCAAGGTCCCTGTGGGGCTGGGGGTGGGAGGCATGTCTCGGCATTTCCACGCCTGGGCTTTCCCTGGAAAAGGGCTCTCGCGAATCAGACAGGGCAGGAGCTGTTTGCAACGTGACTCACTATGCACAAACAGGCATAAACTGCTCCTGAGCTCTCATTTCTCACCGGAGAGGCAATTCCTCCCTGCTGCCTCATCCCCACCACCTCCCCCTCACACACACATCTATTTCAGCTCCGCGTTGAAGTCTCGATTTTGATCTACGATCCTGGAGTTACGTGTGGGCTGGAGAGCGAGCCTGTGTAACGGTTGATCTGGGTGGGAGATTGATCCCAACGACAGCCATGTGTGTTGCAGCATCCTGATGGAGACGGGCTGTTCCCCCTCTCCCCCACGCCACCGGCACGTGCTTTCGTTTGCCCCACGCCGTTTCCCGGCTGGGTGGTCAACTGCTGCGGAGGGGGAGGCAGGTCTCCTCTCCTGGTGCCCAAAGCAGAGGACGGAGATCCTCTTCTTATCCCCTTCTCCATGTTCCCTGCAGGAAACGCTGGGTGTCTGAGTACAAGGACAGCTACAGCATTTCCTTGCAGAGGCTGAACTGGTCATCTCGGAAGCCCGGTGTGGGGCAGTACTCTGGGCTGTCCCCTCGCAAAAGGATGGCGGTGGGCACGGCCCACTGAGTGGTGCTGCAGGTGGCCGTGGTAAGTACCAGGATTACCTATTTTTGCACTGAGAGCTGGGAGTCGTGATGGGATTTCAGGGGTTGAGGCAGTGGGAAAGAGTATAAACAGTCCTAAGACGTGGTACAAACTATCACGAGACCCGAGATAAAACGGTAAGAGCTTTACTGCTGGAATATTCTTCTGAGTAGCAGCATTTGTCCCTGCTTGTTGCAGGAGGGTTGGACTAGATGATCTTCAAAGGTCTCTTCCAACCCGAACCATTCTATGATTCTATGATTTGCTGGGCTCCTAGAATGTGATTTTCCAACCAGATCTTATTAGGAGAATATTTTTCACCACAAGGATGGGCAAACACAGTCTGGAGACCAGAGAGGTGGGGGAATCGCAGGGAGATGTTCACAAGGTGATGAGACAAGATCTGAGCAACCTCATCTAAGCTGGCCCAGGACACCTATGTTATTCCATGATTTTCTGATTTATTTTAGGTTGCGTTACCTATGCTTTTCTGTGATTACAGCTCCTTTGCCCTCCAAGCCGTCTGTGTGATACTGTCCATCAGAGACCCTGAAAGCCTGGAAACCTCTCTTCCAAATTCAATGTGAAATGTTTGGCAGACACCTTTTTAAACTTTTGTTATTGTTACAATTTCCCAAGAACCTGAGCTTTTATCGTTGTCAGAAAAAGTTTTTTTGGGGGGGATAGTGTAGGCTACAGAGCTAATATCACTTAGGTAGTTTCAATTTATGTACTTTAAAGAAAACTTACCAATAAACTTTGTCTTGCAGTAAGAATTAGTGTGTGTTAAACGGCATTGCTTGTGTTAATTTACTCTCTAAAGCCTTGTGCACTTGCAGGCAGGAAAAATCCCGTGTTACCCAGGGCAGCTGAGTACCAGCCTTGCAGGGCTCCTTCCCCTCCTTTCTATTTAACACGTTTTTCCAGGGTTTGGCCATCAATTTCAAACAATGCTGGGGAAACTGGAATTAAGTTTGCGGTGTCCGTTTGGGAGATTTCTAGGATTTCTGGAAGGCGCAAGGCTGCTCCCAGCCTGAAGATGGCAATGCAGAGCCGCCGATCCGAGAGCTGGGAAGGGCTGGTGTCCTCGGGCAGGATCGTGCCCATCACAGCCTTTCTGCTGAGCCCTGTGGGCTTTAGGGATCTGACTCTGGGTCTTCCGAATTCATGCCAAAGCTCGCCTGGAGTGAATGGTGCAGAGAACTCTTTCCCTAGCGCCTAAAAGGTATTGCTTTTAATGAGACATCTTTGGGGTATTCAGCGAGAAGAGATTCTTAACGGATACAGCCAAATTATCAAAAGATAGTAATAATGACAACAAATAACTTATTTTACAGTAATATCAAGCACACCTAGACCCAATGGTGACAAGGGACTATGTAGCAGCACACTGGTCCCCGCATCGAGGAGTTTATCATCAAAGGGAATCACCTCTCCTGCTTCCTTACACTCCGCAGGGGTTTCAACCCATCTCCACATACCCATGGCAAGTTTTACCATTAACTTGCTGCAGGACCTTAGGAAAGTCATGTGCACGGCTGTGTTTCCCCGCAGGAAGAGAAGCATTGGGGGATTTAGCAAAAAGATGTCTGGCAAGGCCGAGCTCCAATCAGACGATACGGGTCTGATGGTCCGATATTTCTGCCAAGGCTGTCGCCTTTCCCTGCTCTGGCATGGGACATTACTGGTCACAGCCTATGCGGTGTTTAGGTGGCAGAGAGTATTTCTACTGTAGCTAAGTATAATGGACTAGCGGCTGCAGAATTTGGAGGGCAGAAACAGTGAAACTGCTTTTAACTTAAAAATAGGGAAAAATAATGCTTGCTTACATCAGAGGCTCCTGAGGAGACCAAAAGTTTGATTTTGGGGGGGAATGAGACCATGAGGATAGACATGGTCTTAATGGGACATGTACTTTTGTACCACTTAAAATTAATCCCATGGCCTCACTTTTTCTTTTACGAAAAAACATCATTATCCTGTTTCCCCGCGCTGGAGATGGGCTCCTCAAGCTGATTTTGACATTACTCCACTGCAACGGTTTGTTACACTGACAGGGGCTGTGTCTAGACAAATGCTTAGGGCACATATACAAGGTAATTTCAAGTCATTTTCACTAGGAAAAAGTATGTTGCTAAATGCTAATCAAAACGGTCAACCATGGTGGTAACAAATGAATGAATCAGAATATATGGTTGTGATACACCCTGTCAGGCACACTAATGAGGATATTCAATCAGGCAGATGGATGCTGGATTTGCTAACGTGGTCCTTAACTGTGTGCCAGGGAGGAGGAAGGAAGCTGCTGATATTGAAGATAAATGTCCTTTCTGGATATTCTGGCAGTATGCTTATTTAGGCGCTTTCCAGCTTTGGAGACCAGGCTTAAAGACGGGGCTTTCGAAACCCGCGCTCGCACATTTCAGTCCCCACACCTGGATCCAGCCTGTTGCATCCCCGTCTCTTGCCATTTCTCTTCACAGAATTATGTTTATTTTCTTTCAAACCTTCGTTTCTCCAGCTTGTCTGTCTGACATGGCAGTGATCACTGTTAATGTTTTTTTTCCCCCCAACTCCCTGCTATGGAAATGGTGATGGTCCCAAGGCAGTTGAAGCACACAGAAGGGTGGGCAGTGGTCAGCACTGGGAAAAGTGTGGGAGGCACAGCCGTGTTGTAGCGGGGGACATTTGGGCTGCATGCAAATATATTCAGATGACAGGAGGGAGCAGCCACAGAGTCGGCTTCCCTATTTCCCTGGTGTGTCCAATGATGGTCCCGTTCTTTTGGTGGATGGAGCCTCTTCATGTGAGTGACACAGACTTAACATCAAAGAGGGCTGGGGTCAAGAAGAAGTGAGAAGCTCTAGCTCATACTGGCATCACCTCAACACCATCCGTTTTCAGTCCTTTTTCTGCACAGCCTGGGCTCATGGCACCAGATAACACCAACCGTGAGCGCAACAGGATTCAAAAAGGGATGCAACATTTGTATGGTGAACATCAGGTTTTACACTAGCAACAAAGTCCAAGGGAAAAAAAAAAAAAAGAGCACAGAGAAACAAGCTGGGCTGGTGGAGATGAGGAGATGTTTCCCAGAACTATGTTGCCTCCTTATTGCTATGGTTGACCTTAGGCATATTTTTGAAAAGCATTTGGTGCTGTCCTGTGTCTGAAACAGAGCAACATCCCTGGATGGAGGCTGCTCTCATCCACTGGTTCTCTAGTGGGAAACTCACTGGAGCCACGAGGACAATCCACTTCAAATCCAAGTGATAGCATTCACAGAGCAGTCAGAAACGTGTTTGCTCTTAGGACACTCGGTTGGTCCCATCAGAAGATGCACAACCCACTGAACGCAAATTTTGCAGGTTTTCTCCCCGACACACAACTTCAGGGAAAACAGGTTTTTGGTAAGGCTGAAGTGATGCTTTTTGTGTGAGTGCCTTAGTGCCATCTCCTGGGTGGAAGCGGAAATTCTCATTTTGGAGGTGCAACGTGTGGTCCGAACACCCTTGGCTGTGCAGGTTCAGTCATTGTAGCAACTGGGTGTGTGAGTGTGGCATTAGGATACAACACTCTGCCTCCTCCTGCTAAATTGCTAAATAAATGTCTTCCTTAAGATACATAATGGAGGTGTCTGTTGAGGAAAAAGGATGCTCTGGATTCATCCCTCATCATCGCCAAGAATTTTCAAGTAGCATTTTCCATCTTTAATTTTGTCTTTTATATTTTTCCAGCATGGAAGAACAGACTGAATGCCAATCTTACTTCATGCATCCTTTGTGGGAGAATTCATTCAAAATTGTCAGAGGTTAATCCAATGATGACTATCTCTCTATTTCGAGACTTTCTAGATCTCTCTGCAGATCATCTCATAGGATGTTAGAGGTGTAAAACCTCCTTGCTGAATAGCTTAATGAATTACACAGCACTGAAAGGCAGACTAAAAGATGTCTGTGGCCGTGCTGGTCCCTGCTACAGAACATCTGCTTCACCAAGGAGTGACCAAACCCTCAAATGTGTTTGATGCTGTCTGCAGCTTGCATAGAAACAGGCAGAAATTCCACCGCAACAGCTTCCTTGGAAGAGTAGGGTTAGGAAGAACTAGTGGTTTGTGACAGAACAGGCATAAATTTTCAGAGTTGTTTGTACAAATGTAATTAGAGCTGAATTTAGCCCAGAAGAGTCAAAACACGGGTGCTTGGGATCTCGTTGGTATAATGTGAAATTCGTAAAATTACTTGCAGTAACACTGCTTGGACACCTACACTGCTCTGCAAACAGCATTGCCCACTGAACACCACCATTTCTTGGAAGGCTGTAAGGACATTCAAGAGCCAATCCTCAGCCCCATCCCTGAGCAATCAACTTTTCCTCCTGTTTCGAAGGAAATTCTTCCCATGGCCACTACCCAACCAGCAATTATGCAATAAATCATTCAGTGTGTGCTTGACGTTAAGCCTTGCAAATAGTCCCGCTAGCTTGTCTGGCAGTTAATAGAGCAAAACAACTTTGAGCACATCTGTAGTCTCACGGCTTCAGCGGGCTGAAAAGCAGAGTTCCCATGGATCACCATGGAGAAGGGCTTCCCTGAAGGAGACTCCACCGTGCTTAAAGCTAGTGTGTGCTTGAAGAGTTTTACTGAAACAGGTTCTTCATGTAAAATTTTATAATGCAGCGGTCATGGAGAGAGTGGGACATGCCCTTCTTCAGCGGGGGCTGAAGCAGCAAGAGTTAACGATGCAAAAACACTGTCTGCTGTAGCCAGGTCTCCTCTGGTAAGTCCTGCCCATGGCTCAGCCAGCAACCTGAGCAGAAATTATGAGCAAAAGGAAAGAACCTGTCAGTTAACATATTTCACCAAACTCTGATTTTCATTAGGGGTGAGGATTAAACAAAGCTTTGGCAGTGGTATAGTTTTAATGAAACTTTCTTGGGCCAATGACAGAGTTCAAAATAGAGAGAAAGAGAGAGGAGAAGCCAGAAAGGCTTATTGTGAAGTAACCAATGGCTTGACAATCGAGAACAAAAGCAACTGTCAGCCACTCCTCCCAATTTTCCTAAAATCAAGCCTTTTGCTTTCCAACCGGCCACAATTGGCCTCATGCCTGTTTCCATGTTGTTTCTCTGGGAAGCAGCTCAGGTTCTGTTAGCATCCAGGACCGCGTCTGCTGGGCTTGAATCTGGGACACTACCTTCATCGAAATTCATAAGCACCAAAGTGGTCTTCACTGCCTTTATTTGAGCTTGCCTAACTGAAGAAAGGTTCCTTGATTTGGTTAAAAACAACATGAGTCATCCAGTAGAAAATGAAAGAGAATGTATTACTGAGATGTAATGACTCCATTTATGGCGTACAGATCTCTCCGATGCTGCCGCAAGATAAAAATGAGTTTACAGTTATAAATGACTACATGATGATGGCAAGTACTCCACATGCAACTGCTTGGCCTGTACTCAGCTCAGAAGCAGGTACCAAATGCTTTGCCTCAACCTTTCCTCTTTTGGAAGAAAACATGCGTGCCTGCCATTGGGCTTGGCACTGGCACCTCTGTGTGCTTCCCAGTCAGCTTGCACATTGCTTCCTGGATTTGTCTCTATCAGATATAAGCCATGCTGGAAAACTGTTGGAATTTTCCACTGTGTTGTTTTTTATTTATTTATTTATTTATTTTAAATTGGAAACAACATATTCTGTAATACTAACGTTTTGATTTTGCGTACTTTTCAGTTCTTCTTTGGTGAGATCAAAACAAAATGTTTCAACCAAGGGCTGGGCTGACCCCAATGCCTTACTTTCCTCTTTAGCTCCTCAGTCACTGGACCTTGAGGAAATAGTCTTTTGGGTGGTCTGAGCCTTCCCTTTACCTTTCAGGTCGTGCCTGGTGCAGAGGACACATCTCAGGTATGTTGGGATCATATGGCCTTTGTAAGACCTAAGCATCGCCGTGCTCCCAGCAAACAGTGGTGCCATCCAGCCAGGCGTATCCTCCTGAGGAGGAGCCAATCTTACATTGAACTAAGCCTATATGACACATTTTCTTTTTTTTTTTTTTTTTTTTTTGACATCATCAAATTGAAACATGGTATAATATTTGCAAATTCAGTTCTCGTCCTTCCGTGGCCAGCTGGAGACATACAGCTGTATGTGTTACTCAACAGTAAAATGAGATGCCAAAGCAATAGGAAAAGGAAATAGATTTTATTTCTCTATAGGCTGCATATCTGGGGAAAACATTCCCACAGATTATACCTGGCTCCTGGCTGGGTTGCTGATAATGAGGCAATTAATTAAACAGGTTAGCAGGGCAAATGGTCACATCATAATCAACACGCGAGGGTCTTCCGGCCTGGCTATGCCAACTGCTCGTGCTTTCAGTCTTGGTTCACAGTATGAGATTTCACGTATTTATCCAAGGAACGTGCATATAAAAGACATCAACAAATACAAAAAGTGAAAACAAGCACTGAAGTATTTCATTTCAATCAAGCTGTCTTGAGTGTCACGTGGGAGAGCAGATACAGGCTGAGATTTCCTACCACGTATAATTATCTACACCCTTTTCAATTCAGCTGTGACAGCTTCTAGTGAAAAACTAATTTACCTGGAGGGCCAGATCAGCCGCAGTGCACCACACGTGACAGAGAGTGTCCCAAAATTAGACTGCATTTCTCACTATGGCATAATGCATTCTCGCAGGGACAGATGGGCTCACATACCCTGAAAGCTGCATCCGAAGGCTATTGAATTCCCTGGAAAGATTTCCACTTATTTTGGGAGACTCAGACTTTATAGCACTTGAAAAAAAAACTAGTGGCTCTTTACTTGCAGTCCCAGGGCTGAAAGCACTCACCTTCTCCATTGCCCTTCCTTGCCCTGGTGCTTGCAGCCGTCACAGCTCCCCAGTAAAACCAATATTGCTGCTACTGGTACCAGCCTGCCGGTCTTATCCTAACTGTGCCTTACGCTAGCTTTACAAGATGCTACTGCTGAGTTAGGCTTGTTTGCATGATAGTGCTGCACAGCCTGGTGCTGGGTACCAGGTGTAACGGGGCATAAAAGATGGGTTAATAGCAAAGCCCTTAAAAATCGGGGCAGTGGCTCAAAACAGAGCCCTCAAACCTACAAACAACCCCCTGAGGCTGTTGGAGAAGTATAGCTTCGGGTACTGGAAGAAACTGCTTCAAGCCTAGCAAAGAGGTGAAGAATTGGTGAAATAAAGGAAAAACAGTCGAGCAGCAGTTGATGCGCCTGGGGAATAAGATGCCCTCTGAGTCCCGGCAGTGCACGGGCGATGGGACAGAGCTCGACGGCTGAGGGCTGCACAGAGGCTTGGACGTCTCGTACAAGGGGGAGACCTCGAGCTTGGGTGAGGGTGAGGGGCTCACAACAGCGTATGAAGGTCCTCGTGGGGTCACTCGAGCAGAGAGCATGCTGCCTGCCCCGGGGACCCCGATGTTTCAAGGGTCTTTTGATGTGAGGGAGGATGACGGAGGACTTAGTGGGGTGGTATGTGTGCCTGAGTCAGATGCTGGTGATGAAACCCTTAGTTACATCAGTATATTCATGTCTGTACAGTGCTGCCTTGAAACCCAGCCAGTGCACATACAAGGAATGATTGGTATTTAGCAGTCGCGTTGCTTGCATCGGTTTCCTCTTTGCCTAATACAAAGTAAATGGATTTTATTCCAAACGGAGCTACACAGCCAGCCTGAGGGATGCCAGCTGTGATGCTTTGGCTTTATATACCATTCTCTGTCAACCCAATATTGTGTTTGCAGGAAAAACATCAAAGCAACATTTCTGCCATCCTTGGAAGTTATCTAACTCCGGTCCTCTCTGGAGGTCACACTGAAAGAGGTGGGACATGAAGGAGGAGGAGACTCTAGGAAGACCATACAGAGTTCCTCCATTGACTAAGAAAGGTCTGGAGGGCTTAGGAGAAGAGGGAGGTGGTGCAGATCTGTGGGATGGAGAACAACTTGGAGATCCCTGGGCAGCTGGGAGTGCCTGCAGGTCGTGGGGACCAGCCCGTCCTGGTTGGGATTGGGGCACGGGGTGTCAGGTGGGTGTGAGGATGGGACATTTTGTGGTTTGGGGAGCAAATTGCTATAGGTTAAAAGAAGCTTGGGAGTAGCCTTTGAACTGGAATCAGGCCTTCTACGTTCACTGACACATTTCTAGCTTTTAAGGCATAAGGCAGGAAAGCAGAAGAACTTGAGAAAAGACAATACTCGGTCTTCTGGAAAATTATAATAGGTTTTTTTTCCATTCATTTTTGACCTAATGTGATCAGCCACCATTCCCAGGGCAGAGTCAGCTGGCCCTACAGTCAGCAGCATCCTAACCACGCTAGCATGTGGTGTTCGGTGAAACCCATCTGAATTTTTAAATGACTTTGTGATCAAAAGGTTTTTCCATTATGAAAGAATGCTGCATTGAAGGGGACCCTCCCTTTGCCCCAAATTTCATTTCTGGGAAGAAGGGGGAAAGTGCCCAAGTGTGAGCCCCAGGCTCCCAGGTCTGCAGCTGCTGGGGAAGGAAGGACTGGATGGGTTGGGGGTGCTCCTGGGGACGGGGCCTGCTTGACAGGACAGAAATCTCAGCAGCTGGAGATGGAACTCTCCTGCTGAGTCACCTCAGCTCTGCAATGCAGGTGCTTTCCCGTCGCTGTATTCCCGACTGTTTTGACCACTCTTCTGGGGATGACCAATGTCTGAGTCATCCCCTTATAAAGATGCTTCTGGATTCACATTTTCCACGGTTACTGCACATCCTGTAATAGATGTTTTCCTATGCAAGCACTGGCTTTTTGTTCTCCTTGGAAATAGAAGGAACCCACTCCTCTGTCCCTTGTTCACTCAAAAACTTGATTGATATGAATAATTAATAGTATTATCTGGTGGATGGCATTGAAAACTGGGGTTTTTATTCTTTGCACACTTCAACAAACCATGGAGAATGGGGTTAGAAGGAATCCTGAAGGCACACCTATGCTGCTAAATGAGAGGGCCAGGGAAATCAGCTGAAGCCCTGGACCACTATGGTCACATAACTGAATTGGGAGCTGACTGCATGGCTTTCCAAGACAAACCTATAGAGGATTAGCCTTAATCAGTGCGGATAAAAGCCAGTTCTGGCTGCTCAGCCCTGTGGCCAGGGTTTGGTCTTGGCCATTTTATATTTAGTACTGTATGCCTAAACATTTGTGTGCATGTATGTATATATATGCGTGTGTCTCGACCTAATTATAGGCATGTTACCGTATTTGCAGGAAAAATGTGCACCACACACTCCAGATGCCCAGCATCCAAAGTGCCCAAGTTACAGCTTCTCTTAATCAGTCCCTTGTGCATGATACCATACCTCCTGCACCCAGTCACCTCCTGCCATTTATCTATCACAAACTGTTCATTTATAGAAGTCTTTTATCCACTTGCTGAGCACCCAGGAAAGCTCCAGTAATTATGAGCTTTGGGAATTCAGTTCAAGCTTTTAATGCCATCCCTTCCTCCGTACAGTACCACTTACTGCGAGCCAACCTTTGCTCATGTTGTGGTACTCTGTAGACATTTACTGAGAGATACGAAACGACAATAAACATTCATCTCTTCTGGCCTGCGTCAGGTGCCTTCATCATTTAGTTTTTCTGGCAGCAAAGATTGCAGACAGCTGAAAACGGATGGTTACATATCTGATGCAGCATGGGAAGGAAGCATATATAACTGCCAGATCACAAATGGTAAGCGGTGATATCCATTAACGCCAGCGGCATCGCGGCGGTCCCTGCGTGCCCTTCACCTCCAGCTTAGCACTAATCGCACTGCCAGGCTTGGCCACACAGCACAACACGCAGTGACAACTAAAATCACTTTTCTTGTGGAGCAAGCTCAGAGATATTAACTAGCTGGATATAAATCTCCACTGGAAGCTCATGAAATCTGCATTTTCCCTCCCATTCTGTGGCCAGAAATACAGCACCCGTACGTTGCTGAAGCCTATTATAGGTCAGTGGGCATTTCACAATTATAAAGTAGGGTAGGCACTTGCTTCAGTCAGTCTATTTATTGTGCCAGGGGCAAGATGAAGCCTCAGCTTTTCATGGTGTGAATAAAACATTAAACTCCCTGGGTTTTGCTTTGTTTCATGAGGATGCCATGTGGCAATGGATAACAAGAGAATTGGTTTGGCCTAACACTGAGCTGGGAACTTCATGCAGCTCATATACAATTTTACACTGAGCCTTTCTCTGACCTTCAGCCTCAGACTCTCTTTTTTTATTGCAGGAGAACTTGCTCCCAAGGGTGGACCACTGATGACTACCAACACAGATGTGTTTCACCACTCTGGGGTTTTGAATTCAAATGATCATACCGTAGCAGTGATACAATTTGGCAAGGGAGCAGCAGATCACCAGTTGGAGTCTCATGGAGTACAGCTGGAAAACCAGTATGGCCAGAGATCTCACTGAGGCATTTGGTTTATAGCAAGAATCTCAAGAACATCTTCAGGACAAGCAAGAGCACTGCAAATAGGTTTAAATCCTTTGTGCATCCCTCTTCAGGCCCATGGCTTGTTTTCCTCCAGGTATTCCCAGGCTGTAGCGAGCGCCGTGGCCATTGCTAGTAAGGCTGACAGTAGGATGTGCTGTATATGGACTGCAACGTATGCCACGGGCAGACTGTACGTGCCACGGAGGAGAGGGTGCTCCTCTGTGGGGATTCAGAAAGCTGTAGGTCAGTCCTGCTGTGGAGATCTGTGTCGTTTCTGTGAACAGATCTCTGAGTGCCCACAGGAGCCCTGCGGACTCCCGCAGATTTCTCCCACGTATTTGTTCATCCCCAGCTGACCATGCTCGGCAGGCGCCATCTGATGCGTTTGCTAAAGGATTCCTGCAGGCAAAAGGAAAATAAAACTTCTTTTCTTTTTTTTTTTTTTTTTTTTAAATCAGCATTGAAAATGTGTTTTCTAAATGTGGGTTTTTTTCCCAAAGTGTCCCAGTGACTTAGTCCCAAAGTGTAGAAGTCAATGGCTGTGCCATAAAGGGATTACACAAGTCCAAATTATGGCTTTGAAAGCTGCACCTAGCCAGTACTGGAAGTCCATTTGCCCCCGTGGTTTTGGTAGGAAGGGTCTTTAGGTTGTTGTCCCTCTGACAAAGAAAGAGGACCCTGATTCCTCTTCAGGGATGGTCTAAGCCTATCTGTAATTCACATTTAGGGTTTTATCTTAATTTTCTCATTTGGGACTGATGCTCAAAACAAACCTTTCAAAAAGGACCTCATCAAGAACATCTGCTGAGAAGACAGAGGCTGGGAACAAGGCTGGGACGGGGGATGCTCTCCAAACCCTTCTGCTTTGGTGTGGTTCCTCTCCACACCAAGTTCCCACCATGCTTCAGGGCTGGCAGGGACCTGTGGGTCCAGGCTCTTGCGAAGCACTGGAAAATTGTTTAAGTATTGCAGCAAGGTGCTCTTTGGTGAGGGTGACCAGAAATGCCAAGAGCATTCATCTCACAGTACTATTATCCTCTCTCAGGCACTCTTCTGCCTGAGTTGGGTGCCTTCAACCCCCCTGTAAAGCAAGGGGAGAACTGGGCATGTGGGAAACGTGATCCAGAAACAGTGGGAAGGGGAAGCTGTTGAACATGCCCACGGGGAGATGCTGAGCCCTGCCTTTCTCAGGGAAATCAGGCAACTTCCCCCGCTTTGGAGAGCCAAGAAGAAATTGCTCGTGCAGTTTACGGTCTTTTCCATGCAGCTCAGCCAGGGCTGCCTCCTTACGCTGGGATCTGGTGGTAAAAGGCTGGGGCCGGGAGGAGATGACACTCGGAGAGCTGAGGAAGGGCATCTGAAAAGTTTATTCTGTTCATTTGTTCTCCAAAACTAGTTTCTACCTGTTATCAGATAAAAAACTGTAACATTTGTTTCTCAGTTTAGATACAAAAATTCTTCGGGTTTCCCTTTTCCCAGTGTTTTTGCCAACTTGAAAAAGATACTTAAGGGCCCTCTTTAAAGGGATAAAGAATGCCGAATAGCAGGAAACAAAATCTTTAAAAAGAAAACAGGCTTTTTTTCCTGAAATTCGGAACTGGAAGGGTAAATTTAAAATCCAAGCACTAAGTCAAAACAGGCTATTTTTCATGTGCGAAGTTTGAAATTAAAAATATAGATTGGCTCCAGCTGCAGTATTTTTATGCCACATTTATCCTTGATAGGGATGAGGGTAAATCACAGGAGATGGATGCCACTTCAGAAGGAACAGCCAAGTGTGACATTGTCACCGGTAACCTATAAAATATACACAGATAATTGCTGCTTGTTTAATCTTATATTCAAAGCCAGCCAATAAATTTTCTAGTTTGCACTGATGGAAGTGCACAGGCTCTCCCAGATACCTTGGCAGCATGTGTTGGGTGAGCGTTGCCTTTGCTGCTAATTCCCTACCTCTGATAACCCGCTTCTGCCTCTGCAATGAATTTTCACATCGCTGCAGTAGCGTATTTTCGTTATTTTATGTTACACCACAAGCCAGTGAAGAAGAGCTGCTAGGTACCTCCACTTAAGGAGTTCAGAAAGTCTTCAAAGACAGATTTTTCTTCTTCTTTGAAAAGATATGAGCACTGGATTTTCCCTTTATTGCTTTCATATAGATTTGGTCTTACAGAAAAGCAGTTTCACCTGAGATTAACTTATCCTTATAAAATATTCCTGTCTTCACTTTGGAGCTGGTTGTTTTTCACTGTACATGATTTATTTTTCAACCAAACTAAAAAGATTTTTTTATTATGGTGGGATTTTTCATTTTCTAATTCAGTGCATCATCAGCCTACATGCAATCAAGTTTATGAAGATTCAGAAATAAGTTTCCCTTTCCATGGTATCAAGCATGAAAGACTGGGTTTCAGACTCATCCTGCTAACAGAAATGTTTTCTGTAACCTGCTGTCCCATTGGTATGGGATTTTGTGTGTTTGGGGTAAGCACAGAGCAATAAGCAGACTGAAGTCTTTTTTTAAACCAACCTCATCAGCCATCTCTTCTGGACACCGAATGTCTAAATATCCTCTCAAGACATTGCACGGAGGAGACTCGATAACATTCTCTTTTATCATATGTTTCTTTTTTGGATCTCTTCAGGCATTTTTTGCTGGGCTCATTCTAGTTTTTAAGACCAATCTGTTTAAAACATGTATTATCATTCAAGTGGTGGAGGATGCTGGCACAGATCAATTACCGAACACGCTCTTGCTTGAACAGCCTAGCTGCAGAACTGCATATATTGGCTTTGCAATCCACAGAAGCACAGTGCCTACAAATGAAATGCTGCTTATTTTTTAAATGACAGCCTTTCTATCAGAGGAACCTGGGGAGTATGGTCAATACATAAATCAACACATTGGGAAAAAGAAATCAAGTTGCAGGGTTCTGCGCCGTGATCTTCAATTTTGTGAGTCATGCAATTCACAAGCGAAGGTTAAAAATGTTCTTGGGCTTTAACTCGTTGTAATGTTGGGGTTGCCAAACTTTACTGATTGCTGTGTCTCTTAAAAAAGATGTGGAGAAATTTCATATTCAAGAGTCTCCTCCTAATGCATGTTTAATTAAAAACTTAATTGGCTCGAGCTAAGATTTCTGAACTCTGGTAAAGTAAATGAACATTTAAAGCTCCCTTGAGGCCATTATAACAAGCACCAGCCAGAAAAATAGGATTTTGTTTTACCAAAAATAGAGGCTTTAGTATAACATGATGTAACACCAAGACCTGTTAAACAGCCAAAAGGGCAGTGGGCAGGACAGCCAGGTCTGAACTGGGCAGTGTGGGGGAACCCTGCACTATTTCGGGGTATTTTTCTTTTGCCAGAAACTGTTTTGTTTTCTGTTCCCCAACAATTTTTTCTATATTCTGCTTTTTTTTTTTTTTGAAGGGGGGGGGGTGCCTACATTTCTTTAATATGTCTTATTCTTTTTAATGGAGTAGCATTTCCCAAGGAGTCACCTTACTGGAAAGCACTTGAATTGCTCTAATTAGAGCAGCCTTTGAGGACATCTTGTGTTTTCATTTAAAAAGGAACAGCATATGGTACTCTCCATTAATGCTCTGTGCAACGTGAACTATAGCAAAAAAAAGAAAAAAATCAATTACCAGAAAAAATATCTTCATATCCCTCTTATTATTCTGCAATAATCTAGAAAAAATGTCTGACAGCCTAAGATCTGATGACCTGTCAAAGGGACCTGTTCCCCAGCATGAAGCTTTGGGAAATGTAGGATTTTGTATTCAGGGGCTTGACTTGTAGCTAAATCTCTGCTGGGTTTTCCATACAAACCTCAGACATTTGGAGGCCACCCAGCAGAGGCCAGACCACAGGGATGGCCACCTTTGGGAAGGTGGTCCAGAGAAGAGGTGCAGAGACCGTGCCTGATAGTCACTTTGAGCCAAAAAGCTGGAGCTCTGCCTCGTGGAGGGTCTGATCAGTTGAAGTGTTCAGATCCTCCCTGTGATGCTTTGGGGACCTGTTGATCACTTAGAGCATCAGAGCTGAAGCTGGCAGAGTCCTACCATGGCTTGTGAAGTCTTTCCTGTCTGCGGCGATGGCTTCAGCTCAGGTTATTGTCCTCATTTTATTCCTGGTATAGTGTGGGATTCAGCCTTCAGAGCCAAAGGACTCTGCTTCATCCACAGTTTTAATGGATGAGCGCTTATTATTGACCATGACTTTCTGCAAAAGGCAGCCAGTTCCAGCTCGTTCATGTCAGATTGCCCAAAGGCTCCTGGAGATACTTTGCCAGCAGTGCCGGGCAAACTGGTCTCTGGCTGGATAGTGGGACGGGAAGGTTTCCCCAGCCCTTGCTCTGGGTTGTCCTCCTGCGCCTGCCTAGCCAGCCAGCCCTCCTGGCTGAACGGAGTGGCCAGGAAAGCTTCTCCTGCCCCTCAGACATTTTGCCGTGTACTGGAGCTCCTGAGTTAGCTGCTGAGCTCAAAAGGTCATTTAGAAGAACATCTAGAAAAATAAGAAGAAATAAACTCCCACTCTAGTTGAACCCACATCCCACCAGTGACAGAGGTACCTCAGATCTCCTCTGATTTGAGTCCGTGTCTCTGCACTACCACACATCCTTGCCTACGTATACGTATGTCCCAGCTGAGTGGACCATGCGGGCAGGAAATCAGAGGACAGCATGCGTTTTTGGTGTTGTCAACCTTTATTTCTCCATAGAGGGATTGTTTTTCTATTGATTTTGAGACAAGACCAAGCAAATTCCCCGTCCTGACAGCCGGATACATCTTCTCCAGAGCTTAGAGAGGTCCTCAGTGTGAATGAAGAAGAACGCCTCAGGTCCATACGTTGTCTAGGTAAAGAAGAGAGAAGTCCTGCTTAACTCACTCTCAAATAGAAGAGAGCTAAGAAAGTCTCCCTGAAATTGCCTGGGCTGCATTCTGCTTCTCAGTTTGCCGCAGCGAGGGCAGGTAACGGCTGCCTGGTCCTCTGACAGAGGATGCAGATGTCCAGTGCGAATGTACAAGAACAAAACCTACGCTGCAGAGACTGAACTGGGCGGCTCACAGCTTCAGAAGTACCATGAACTCGGGCAAACATCGCCATGCAAACTGCTTTTTCAGCTAAGGAGACTTTTTAACGAGCTTGAGGAAGCTGAGATAAAGCAACCCTCCCAGGTCCCCTTACAAACTTCAAGCACTCTGGTGTTCAGCCGGGTGAGAGGAGGGAAGGGCTCTCAGTGCAGAGCTGTGATTTCTTTAGTTTGGCGCTCCCGACTTTGAAAGGGGGGAGTTGCACAGCCCAAGAGATACAACGCAGAGAGCAAAGCTTTGCTTCGGGGAGTGCTGGCAGTTAGACTTGCACTGCCTCCCACCGACGTTCTGGCGAGTCTGAAGGTCACTCTGTCCTTCTTCTGCTTTTGTGGGTGTGCCTGATTCGGGAAATGCCAGCTTCATGACTATGGATCGTGTCACCTTAGAGCTAAGGGGTGAATGACCGCTTCATCATAATAATCAGAAAAGGGTAGTTTTGCGAAGAAAAGAAAAGGTGTCAGAACATCTTATAACCTGTGTCCTTGTTTATATCTGGTTCCTTTTCTATATTCAGATTTTACTTCTCTAACCTGATTAAAACTGATTCAGTAAAACTGCTAACATAAATAGTCTGGATATCAATTCTTTGAATCCAACCTATATTTATCTAGCATAAATCATCTTGATCTAGCATAAGTCAGTGTCAAATAAACCAACATAGCCTGGCTTGTGTGAAGGAATATTGTCCCTGTCTTTTGTGTTGTCTAGCTGGATTAAAAGGGGATATCTCTGTAACCACCTTTGGAGATAGAAGAGGGGTACTTCTCCCCTTTTCTGCCAGTGCCTCCTCTTCCCCCCTCTCCAACCGAGCTATCTGTGAGAGCTTTCTAGGCATTTCTGTTAAAATTACCCAGGTCATCTTAAATGTAGCTGACAGGTCTGTATCTAGCAGCTGATTTTTTACTAAAATCAATATTACTGTGTGCACACAGGTAGTCCTCTGGCAAACCAGCAAGACATGTGGGGACAGGAACATGGGGCGCTGATCCTGTGCAACCCAACATGGGCATCACGCTCTTAGTGCCTCTGCTGCAAATATGTGCAAAGCCTGTACGCAAATATCTCCTCTGAGCAATAAAAGAGGCTTTATTTAGATCCTGATCTAGCAGCTACGCTGGACATTGGAGCAGATCCATTGACAAAGACTTAAAGTGCAGCTTTGGCAGAATTTAAGCATTTAAGTACAATAGACCAAGTATTAAAACAAGCAGCCAAAACATAAAGAGGGCCGAGCACCTGAGATGTCACAGACACCTGTCCCAGGGAATTTCTACCTGGAAAACTTGCCATGAAACCTAAAATCCTCCTATGTGTGCCTAGGAGAGTCCACGTCATGTCTTTGGGTAAACACCTAGCTACTTATCTCTAGACTGATGCTGTCTGGGAATTAATAAATATGGCACGTCTGCACTTAGAACCTTTCCAAATCACACACAGCATGGCTAGGGTGCACGGAGAGGAGGGAACAGCTGACTTTTGGGTAATAATAGTCAGAATTTAGTTCAACAAGGAGAAGTGCAAAGTCCTGCACCTGGGGAGGAGCAACTCTGTGCACCAATATATGCTGGAGGATATCCAGCTGAAAAGCAGTTTGGCAGAAAAGGATCTGGGGGTCCTGGTGAACACCAAGTTGAACATGAGCCAGCAATGGGCTCTTGCGGCCAAGAAGACGAGAAGTTTTCTGTTGTGTGCAGACGACGGGATTTGAGTGTAGTGCAACCACAGAGCTAATACAGACACTAAATCATACAGACTTTTACTCCAGCACTCTGCTCTTCAAAGGATGGGAACAGAATTAATGGAAGAAAGCAGAAAAGGAGGAATATTTCTTCTTTTATTATGGAAATCATAACTTTTGCTCTGTAATGTTGAATCCTAATTTGCCATGAAAGCAGTCCTTTGACTGAAAAATATAACATAGCCACCCTACTCTTATTAAGTACAGAGTTTTCTTAGTACATGCACACACATTTCCATAAATATATATCACATCTTCGAATACTCCATCTTAGATATGTCAGTGATAGAAACTAAAACACGAAAAGCACATAAAATGGAAATGGGAGAAAAGTGCATATTCTCTCATTAAGATGACAAAGGTGTTCAGCAGAATTAAAGATTTCCAAACTCTGTTACAATCTGATTGCCAGAGCTGAAACCAGCCATGAAAAATAGAATAACCAAAAAGTAGGTAAACCTATGTTTTAGTATTCCAGATCAGGCAGTGGAAAGCAAATTATTATTGTTGTGAAAGGAGGTCTTTGGGGGTCCTTAGGACTCAGTCTGACACAGGACTCTGCCTGTCAGCAGAAATACGTTTTCGGACTTTGTTCGTAAGTTATTGGCTAGATAAAGTAATTTGTGTTATACATCCACACAGAGACAACACCTGGTGCATTGCCTTATGTGAATGCCTAGGAGAGAATTATGGAGCTGGAAGATCAGGGGAAAAAAAAAAACCCAAATACAAGAAAGCAAAGAGATGATATAGAGATCTGCAAGGCAGGTGGAGTTCACTAAGAGGCACTGTCGTTCCCTGCCCCACCCCACCCCACCCCAATTTCTGTTCTCCTCATCAATGGTGGTGTAAGTTTTTCATTCCCTTCTCCACTTTCTTTATATTTGTTCCTGGAAAGGAAGGGGTTTTGATGAGATGGATTTTTGTCCTGCTCCTAAAGAGCCATGTGTTCCAGCTCATAGTAGTTCACCTTAGCAGACAAGATGTATTATCCTCTATTCAGCCTCTTTTATATCGTAACTTACCAAATGCAGTTTCCCTCTCTCCTGCTCTTCTGAGACCCAGCAGATACAACTGTGCAGCGGCAGAAGGCACAGCTGGCCACAGCTGGGCATCCCAGCAGAGGTGCCAGGAGCTGCTGCCGCACTGCACGCAAGCCCTTAACAAGTACCAACGTGTGAGATAATTCTTGCTGGCTCCCAAACAGTTTCATTTTTTATCTTCCTTCACTGACCTTGCATTTAAAGTCTAGCCCTTCTCTTGCCATCCTGATTTTATGACCAAGTAAGATTCACACATCGTACAAAAAAAACCCCCTTGGAGTATAATATCTAATTTCCAGCATATGCTCCTTTAATCTCCCCAGGGCTTACTTATCTTTGGAGCAAAATACTATTGCCAGAGTTTGATTTCCCATCACAGTGAAGCAGCATGTTTCTCATCCTGCTAGTTTAAACACATCCTCGTTTCTACAAGCACTTCCGTAGATATTCAGATCAGGTGTGTATTCTCAGCACAACCGTGGGCAATTATCCCACACTTTCCCATGGAACAACAGCACTTTGACTGCTCTGTTCAACGTTCCACCCGTGGAGCTGCGAGGCATATTACAGCATTAGTTAAGCTTAAAAAGACAAGGGATGGTATACTTTTTATATGTGAATGCTCTATGGAGTTAGCATCATCACGTTACTGAAGTTAGTAAAAGTTTCTTCTATACTGGCAAGGGAATTAAGTTATGCAGCTCTAAAGTATTTTGTAACTGTAATTGTGATTTTAAAATGTGAAATATCAACCTTGCCAGATAATATTTTATTCTTCAGCCATGAGTCACATCAGTAAACAAGTGTCTCCTGGATTCAAGATAAAATGCCTGGGAAAAAAAGGTTGTTAATTTGCTGTTGCTGTGCTCCTCAGCATAAGGTAGTCTACGTTATGTTTATGTTTATGTCCATTCCACTTGATCTGGGTGGGCAGTGACAAGATTTGAAAGGAGATATTCAATTAAAGCTGAAAATAAACCGCAGTTATATTTGCCCAATGACAAAAACGTAACGCAGCTGTTTGCAGAGGAGAGCACAATATCTCAACGCAGCACAGGATGCTCTGAGATGTAAACAGTCTAGAGCCAAAAAAGCATCATGCCTACTTCTTTTACTTTCCACAATTTCCCTGTCTACCTGAGTATTTCTTCCTGATTTGTAATTTTCTACCGTGAACCTCCTCCGAAGATCAGGCACCACCGTCCTGACATCACCCAGCGAGACAAAGTCTTTGCTCGGGGCATGTCAGAAGGAGCCGGTGGAGTGGAAGCACACGCATTTCACAGCTCAGCAGCCCGCCTTGGCTCCACGCGCGCGGGGAAATGCCGTGCATGTGAATGAGACCGAGTGCTGCGCGCCCGGGGATGGGAAATTAAACAGCGAGGGGGATGCGTTTTCAAATGGGGTTGTAGAAATCAAAATGAGAATGGCTCTTGTTGGACCAGACAGGTCCTGGCAGCACATCAGTGCCAGGAAAGCTGAGGAAGAGCGCTTCAGAAACACTGTGTTTCAGAAATACACCGCCCGCCTTGCTATGAAGGGATGAGTTTCTTCAAAGTTCTCCAGCATTTCAGAAGTAACTTTGATTTTTTAGTTATTTATGTATTCTATTTTAAAAGCTTATCTATAGCAGATTCATCATGCCTGATGCCCTGAGACTGAGACGTACTCTTTTGGCCCCATCTTCTACTCAGCCCAGTGCACTTCTCTTTGGCTCTGCTCTGCCCCAACACGTGTAGTCCCAGGGCAGAGGACAAGCTGTGCTGTACCACCCAGCCGGACCCTATCTTCCAGTGAGGTCTGCAAGGAAATAAAATGAGTTTACTGTGCAGCACAGTCTGCAGCCATGTGAGAAGGTGCACCCTGGTGAGGATGTCCGGGGTCTCGCCACGGTCAACTGGAAACCCTTCTCCCCACCAGCTGGTCCAGAGCAGGGCTTTCAGGCATCAGCCTCGCTCCTGCACAGGAGGTGGCCATGAAGATGTAAGCCAAAGAGGGCTCCACTTTTTGTTTTAAAGCAGGAGGCCAAAGTTATGTCTTCACAGCCCTTTATTTTAGATGCAAGGCTAAATTTGGCTTCCTGGATTAGAACTGGACAGCCTGGTTAAGGCAGGGCAACCCCAGAGAAGAACTCAGCTTGTGTTTGTGCTACAAGCGTAGTTTGTGGTCCCATTCAGCACGCTTCCCGAGGTCTATCCAGGGCGGGAAGTTCAAGTTATGACAGCAGAGGCTCGGGAGGAGCAGCTCCGGGCTTTGGTTTCTGTGGCTGCAGCAGCAAGAGGGTGCATGAGAAGAAAGCCATTCCCAGGGGATGGTTGTGTTCAAGACACTCTTGTCCTTAGGTGTTGCCAAATGCGGGTGTCTTTTCTTCCACTTGGACGATGCTCTGTTTCTTCACGTCTTCTGGGCTGTACAAACCGTAACACCCTGCGGTGGGGATTGCCGTTGAAGGCACTAGATTGCCTTTTGGTGGTTTATCTTCTGCAGTGTTTCCAGCACACAATAATCTCAGATGCCCAGTGAAATCTTCCTCCCATCTTCTCCCAATTACTCAGCCTAATCCTTGCCAGCCTGTAATCGAGCCAAGCAGCCTTGTGAGACACTAATGTGTTTCGTGGTTGTAGTTTGCTTGCCAGCATTTATGACATTTGGAAAGACAGTGGTGAGTCATGCGAGACAAATGGTTAGTGCCGTCTATTTTTTTATGTATGTATATAATTAGATTTTGTAGCATGAAAGAAAACAGCCCCTGTCCAGCTTGTCAGGAAAACAATAAAAAGGGAAAAGAAGATTTGCTTTGGCAACTTTTTTTTCAGCCTGGCAGGTGGTTTTGATGATAAGTTTCTTAGGTGCCTTTTTTTCCCTGAGTTATAAAATAATTCCAACACTGTTGCTAGAAGTACATAATAGAGCCATGAAACAGAATTGTTGGAAGCAAGTAAAAAAATGGAAGCTATTCAAATAGATACTGCGTCCTGATACAGTGTGCAGGATATACTGGTTTTTTTCCCCGGTGTTTTTTTCTGTGGGCGTTTAGTTCTCTCCTCTCTCTCAGGACACTGTTTTGTGTATTGACATGCCCACCAGTGGTCTTTTCTTCCAAGGTCAACGAAAGCCTTTGCAGCTCCCCTTGGTGGTCTCTGCAGCAGATCTCTAGTGTCTGCTCAGTGGTATTTCTGACTAGATTTATGTTTTTTTCTCTCCCTCACATCAGACATGGTCTAATAGTTAACACACAGAACTGAGGGGTTTTGTTTCAGACCATGATGTTGAGTCATTATGCAGTTTTTGGCAAGCAACGGAGGCTTTCAAAAATGTCCACTCATTTCTGATGACTCAGTTTGAGCTTCTTCATACCTCTTGGGCTTGAATTTTCTGAAGGTCTTTGAGAACTCAAAGCACACACAAGACTTAGTTACACAACCCTGCTGCAAACCCAGCCAAGGAATTCTAATCTGGATGCTTAGGAATGGAGGTGCCCATAATTAGAGAGCACTTTGGGGAATGTCTGTCTTACTCACTGGGTTTCGGTTTATTCCTCATTAACATAAGCATAAAAATACCAAGGCTCCCTCTTGACAATGGGGTTTTGTTTGCAAAACAGAGTTATCCTCAGGTGAAAGTGCAGTGGTGTAAACAAGGGAAAGGAGTGTGCCCATGTTGAAAACCTGACCATCTGATAACTAGGACATGCCCTTTTACAGGCAAACCCATTTTGCTTAGAAGTACCATCAAATTTCTGGAGAAATCTCCCACACAAATACAAGGCATCTGCCCAGCAGCTACAAAGAGATAAACAAGCCACTTCAGAGATGTGAGCAAGCAATTTCATTAGAATATATAGCAGATGCATGCACACTTCAATGCAAGATAACCAAAGTTCGCAGAGAGTCTCCTGATATGTAACAGCCGGTTCTACTGTAAAAATCTTGATTGCTTTCATGTAAACGCAGCGATATTTTCCTGCCAGTCATTGATACCTCTATTTGAATTATAGGATATCTCAGGCATAACTATGGCTGTTGGATTATCAGTCAGTGTGACAGGACTGTGATCTGGCAGCATTAGATCTATTATGCCTCTATGGGATAAAATGCCCAAGGTCTCCTCAAGGTGTGATGAAGATTCAGCTGAAGCCGTTCACTCCTTGTGGAGTAAAGTCTGTGTGTGGCTGAGCTGAAAAGAAGGCATAACAAATAATTCAAACGTTGAAGCAGGAGAGCGTTCAGGAACTGTCACCATCGTAAGTCATGGGCAGTGCTATGCAAACATGCTTTTGCAGCTTAGAAGCCTCAAACTCTTCTGTAGCTCAAGGGAAAATCATAACTGAGCAGAGTTTGGACATGTAACTCCATGTATAAATTAAATTGGTTCAGTATCCACAGCCTTGCAGTTGAGGGGTTGTGAGCAGACGTAGGGGGAGAGTGACCACAGGTCTTTCTGGAAACTGCACTTTGCTTGTTTATACCAATGTGAAACCCATGTAAAATAACAGAATAGGGTTTTGAAACTCATTTTCATGAACAAGCAGCTACCAAGGACACAATGTCCTCTCAACACAAGTCACACAGGCTACACTTCTGGAGTTCCCCCCCAAAACTGCCCTCTTCTTTGCCCTGATCTCTATTGCAGCTGTCTAATCCTGCTCTTTGTCAGAGATTACGTTTGCATCCTCAACACCAAGAAGGACTGAGATGGATCAGCACTTGGCTGGGAGACTTTCACCCTATTTTACAGTTTGGTTTTGGAAGTTTTCAAATTACAACTGCTCTTCTTCCTCTCCAAGTGGGATTTAGCCAACGACCCAAAAATGCCCCATAAGACCAAAACCTTTGAGCAATTCCATAAAAACCTCCTGATGCTTACAAACCCTTGCTGCCTTGAGGCCATTTAAATTTTGAGGATTGCTTTTCTTTTATTCTTTCCATAATTCCATGACTGTATATTCATCTTCCTGCCTTGAATTAATGGGTGCTGTGATAACAAATGTCTGATAAACGCTGTCCCAGGCTCCAGTAATGTCCATGGATTTCAGTAGAAATGTTTTGGGGATTTCTAGTTTCCTTGAAAACCAGGAGAAACCTGATTTTTCAACAGAATGACACAGGCTACAGTTCAGCTAGGGCATGAGCAAAGACATGGAGGTGTTTGCAGAAGTGTATCAACAGAAACATTACTGGAAGCCAAATGTGGAAGGCCAGTGGGAGTATCTGTATTATTTACTTCCAGAATATAAATTAGATACAATTGAGACAGGAAAAATTAGGAGTGTATATCCCCTACACAGCAACTGGAGAAAAGTGACGCCACTTTTGGGGTCAGAGGGGCAAGTGGAAGCAGCATAGAACAGCTGAGCTGAATGCCCGCAGCAGGCAATAAGAGTAATCCCTTGGTGTTCATTTTAGAAGTGAATATGTCAAGGTAGAAGGATTACAAATCCCACCTGAAAGAGAAAATATAAATATATGGGGTCTGATGAGGAAAAAATGAAAGGGAAATTGTCAGATAGAATTCAACAAGTACAAGAAATGTCTCAAACACGACAGCACATAAGATATTAAAAAAGCACAGTCCGTGAGCACAGCAGGTATCGTGTGTCAAAGGAACTTCATTGCTTCAGCTGATGACTAACACCATTCATACAGAAATCAAGCATAGCATACCAATGCAACCTGACAGAAAGCACATCTCAGAGGCAGCCGCCTCTGATCCGTAGTGTGCTAGAAAAGCAGTGGTTAGCAAGCGTCTTTGGTGGCTTCTGTTCAGAAACCCTGTCAATCAGCGGAGTTATTAAAGAGTTATTTAACGGTAGAGACAACTGGTTGTACAGTTTCACACCTGGCTAAATCAAGACAGACAGGAAAGCAAATGCTTAGTTCTTCCTCCTACCTTTCATGCAGCTGCCCTGAGGAAGGTGGTGAACAAGGGGTAGTACCATCAGGACAGGCTCACCCTCAGACAGAGTAAGAGAAAACACAAAACCAAACCTGCCACTCCTATGGGCCTGTATTTACCCAATGCCGTGTGATTTACAGGCCTTGTTAGTCTCTGTGCATTTGGCAAATCTCCTTGTGCGGTGGGGTTATCGTATGCCATGGCTATCATCACTGCCAAAGTCTTGATGTCTAAAACCCACTGAGGAATGTGTTTCCTTGTATCCTTCCACCTGTCAACACAACACATTTGTCTGAGATCCTTCTCCCCTTTCCAGGGATCTTAACAATGCTTTCCAAGGGGGTACCAAGTGTAAATGAAATCTCAAAGTGTTTCTAAGTATTCCACACCCTCTACCCTCTTGTTTAGCAATTGAAGGAGATTTGTTGCATTCTACCTTTGGCTGTACCTCGGTGTCTGCATGAACACAGCTCTACCACTGTTCAGATTTTCTGAGATCAAGCTGCTTTTGATATGCAAAAGACTCTAGGTTGTGCATTCCCTATTACTCTTCTTGCTGACAAGATCAGAAAGTCAAATGCTATTTTTCCTCACTCCTCCCTTTCCAGATAACATTACATATAACGTAAAAACAAAACTCCAGCAACCCATGAGACGATATCCTAGAAATTCCTGCTTGACAGTATCCTAGAAATTCCACTAAATATTAAATTGTGCCATGTTTTTTGATGGCTTGTGACATGCTGACAGGTGATATCGATCACGGATGACATTAATATGAGTGGTTGTCACAGCGTTTGCATCACTTTGTCCAAACCACGTTCTTCTTCTTGCTGTTATCAATCTCAGTCAGTTTTTTGGGGGGTGGAGATTGGTGCTGTTACGCTTGAAGAGCTGCAGGCCTTTCTTATTACCCTCTACTCTGTCAAAACTCTATTTTTCGAGTCTGGCAGCCTGCCTAGGTCACGGGAGGATGAAGAAAGCCCCAAGGAGAGGTCAGGAGCGACGGCGGAGCGAGGCCGAGCCGGTCCCTGCGCTCCGGGAGGGGCAGCGCCACGGCCGGTACCATGGACAGCGGCAGCGCCCCCCACCCCCCGCCCAGCCGCCTCCCGCCCACCGTAATGAGAATTTACCCCTAATGAAGGGACAGCGGTGAGCTCTTTCGGGGGTTTAGGGGGGGGGGGGCTGGTTTTGCCCTATAAAGTCAAGGGAAAGGGAGGCGGAGGAAAAGTGTGCTTTGGGAAGGTTCTTTAGAAAGAGAGATGAAGTAGGCGTTACCTAAAATTACAAGGTTTTTCTTGTTTCTGTATTTATAGGTGTAAAATATGCACTTATATCTACAAATACATATTTAGATTTGTATGAAATTATAATGTATTATATATAAACACGTATCACATATTATAAAATTTAATATATACATGTTATAAATAATATATATTATATGTAACATATACTCTACGTTATAAATTCTATATATGCATATAGATTTGTACTTATATGATGTATTATATAATTTATTACATAATATATAGATGTATACTATTTATTGTATGTAATATATAATATATATCATAATTTATAATTTTATATAATATATATCTAAATTTAATATGATTTGTTGAAGTTTGCTGGGCAGCACTGGAGAAATAACAGAGTTTGGTACAAGCTTTTTAATAAAACCCTCAATCCCTCAATTATTTTTATTATAACTTCTTCCCATTTGTTTATATCCCCGGTCAGGTGCTCCTGTTTGGCTCAGTGACATTAACGGCGTGAGGAAGGAGGTGGCTTCAGAAAGTGGCTTCAAGAGCTTGGCTTGCAATGAGGGTTGGTGAACAGTACACAAAAACTTTTCTTCAGGTTTGAAAATTGTTCTTTTTGATCAGAAATAACATATTTTGATCAGATGCCAAGTTTTATAAAAGCCTTTAATTTTTTAAATTAAATGTAAATTAGAAGATAACTTTAAACACAATAACGTTAACATATTTTACACAGAGGTTGTCAAAACTGACTTTTTTAGAAATACACAGAACTTTATGTTGACTAAAGCAATGAAATCTGTCTGGATTCACAAAATACTCTAATCAATCCAAAGCTTATTTCTCCATCTCTATAGAAAATATTTTATGCAACTTTATTAAAGAAAATACGAAGATGAGATCATGTTTGGCTGTGATACAAGTAGTTCCTCCTTTCCTCCTCCTTTCCTCCTCCTTTCCTCCTCCTTTCCTCCTCCTTTCCTCCTCCTTTCCTCCTCCTTTCCTCCTCCTGGAGTCAAAAAACATCATTTAAAGTAGATCTTATTATTTTCAAAGGGTAATCTGCTATTTCTGAAGCATATGACACAAAGTATTCCAAACATGCTCATCCATCACAGTTTGATTGTTAGTGTCAAACACAAGTTTGAAACCTGAAAGGCCAATGGCCAGCCAAGAGCTGAGCTGTTCCAGGGAAAGGACAATAAATCTGGGTTTCTTTATTTTCCACCAACCCTGTTCAATATGTTTTGTCTCCAGACTCATTGAGAAAATGCTCCAAGGACATTTTTCGTGATGGATCCAAAACCTTAGTGATTGTCTTTGGAAAACAGGTGGGAAAGGAGAAGGACTTTTTGGTGATAGCAAGCAAGTGTGAAGAGTTGATGGATTTGGGTGGGATTTGGGGGCTGGTTTAGGACAGGAGCTATGGACAGGGTTTACACACTCCCAGCTTCATGTGTGACACTCACCCATGCTCTCAAAGAACCAGATTTTTTTACCTTTTCTTGCTGAGTTCACTTTTTGCCAGACAAATTTGCTGAATCACCTCCCCGAGGAGTCCAAGATGTGCCAGTTACTCCCTCAAGCCCAGACCCGCACCTGGAAGGAGGACCTCTCCTTTCCAAGCAGCCAATTTAATCATAGTATTATAGAATCATTTAGGTTGGAAAAGACTTTTAAGATCATCGAGTCCAACCATCAACCCAACACCACCATGCCCACTAAACCATGTCATGATGTG
>JAVJGG010000054.1:42335201-42346617 GCA_035590195.1 Aviceda cuculoides
GGGGGGGGGGGGGGGGGGGGGAAGTTTGTGCCCTTCAGCATCGTTGAGGTTTTGCCACCCCTGGAATTGGGGGGGTTTGCATCCCCCCCCAGAGGGGTTTGGGGCTTTTGACCCCCCTCCGGTGGGTGGGATTTGGCACCCCAGCGCTGGGGTTTTGCACCTTAGGGGTTGGGGGTTTTGCAACCCAAGGGTTGGGGGATTTTGCCCCTCTGCCCCAGGGGTGGGGCTGGGGTTTGGCATCTGGGCTCAGTCACCCCCCCTTAACGCCAATGGGCACCCCCACATTTGAGGCAGGGGTTTAACTTTGCCTTGAGTTTTAATGCTGTGCTCGGGCTTCAGCGCGTCCCCTCGCTCCTCGGCGAGGTGGTCGCGATAGACCCCCTTGTGCTGCGGAAGAGCGAGCGGTTCTACTGGGGGCACATCTCCAAGGGCTGGGCTGTCTCATAGGCGCGGGTTCGTCGTTCCTGCGCTGGGACAGAAACCATCAGCCTCGCCCAGCCGGACTGGGAGCAGCTCCATAGGATGGGATCTGGGAGCCCCGCGAGCTGGCCTGAGTCCCTCGGACCCCGCTGCTGGGAAAAGCGCGGTGCAGCCAGCTCAGCGCTACTGCGGAGCCGCTCCAAGCCGGCCGGCTGCGGTCAAGGCTCAGCTTTGAAGGTAAGGATCGCACCTTGGCCTCTGCTGGGTTTCCAGACCTGGGGCTGGTCAGCTGTTGGAGAGGTCGTAGGAGTTGTTCGGCACTGATTTGGGGGTGGAAAGAAGCCGTGCCCTGAGAAATGCTGCCCTTCAAATGGGAGAGTTGGCTGGAGGAAGAGAGAGAGAGAGAAGAAAAGTCAGTGCAAAGGCTTTCTTGCTGCGTGGCCTCCTTGAATTCATGTTTTACAGGTGGAAACATCCCCGTGGATGTTCCTCTTTATCGCAGCACAGCAGCCTTGCAGAGCAATGCACTGTTTGAAAAATTACTGGGCTGCTGCCCTCTCAGCTCACGGCAGAGGGGAGGAGGGAAATGTGTTTCGCGGTCCTGGGGCAGGTACGGTTGCATGCTGCCATACGCTGATTCGTACTTGGTTTAGTAGAGGAGCAGAGTCTGGCAGCAAAGGTATTTCCAATTTTCATAATTCCTCTCAGATTTTAAAGTGCAGTCAGCCTTGAGATTGCAGAGCTTTTTTTTTCCTCCCCTGTCATCAAAAGATACCATTTAATGATGAAATTAACCTTTTACTTGGGATTTGTCTGCTGAATAAATTAGGTCAAACTTTCTGTATATTAAAGGAAAACTACTGAAATGATGGGGTTGCCTCTCAGGTAGACTGAGAGCAGAACCTAGCCCATCAATATTTGAAGGGAAGCAAAACTGGCATGTCCAAATGGGAACAATGCAAACCCCACAATGCATCTGAGATCCTCAGGGAATCTGGGATGATCCTACACCATGGTACAACTGGGCATTTATGCCATTGATTTAAGAAGGCTCCTTACAGGAAAGGCTGAAAGACCGATGTTAAAGAAAGACACTGTGCTGTATCAGCACATGAGCTGCTGCAGCTCGTAGGAGAACTTAAAAGCTCCAATATTTAAGTTGTGGAAGTACGTCCCTGGGAAGGATGGCACATCCTGCTTTGTCCCAAAGATTGCCACAGAGATGTTAAGATTGTATCATCCCTCGCTTCCCTGTATTAACAATTCTCCAGATGGTTCAGGGGTAGCACCTCTTAGCTTAGAGAAGTTGTTGGCTGCCCAGCGAGAGACAAAAAGGATGAGAGACGTCGACCTTGGGTGCTTGGCTGTGACACAGGAGCCGGGAGCAGCAGGACCCTGTTATCTGCACCCCGAATTAGAGTTCAGGGCTCAAACCTGACGTTTCAAGCATCCATCATCCCTTCTTTTTGTTACCGGAGGAATCACGGATGTCAAATGAGCGGAGTCTCATTTCCAGCCCCTCAGCCTGTCCTTGTGTTGACCAAAACCCAGTATGACCAAGAGAGGGTTTCTCTAATGTTTCGTGAGTGTGGGCACATTTGTCGCCTGTATTAGTGCATCGTTGTGTTGTGCTCCTAGATGTATCCTGCATTAAGCAACCTGCCGTTACTTTTTGACTTGGTAAGACCTTTGAACCCAGGTTGGTGGCTGAGGTGGTACTTGAGTAGCACAGAGAGCTTGCGAAGATGAACTCTAATAGCTGTGTCCTAATTCTACTTAAAGTTTGAGTGCAGTGTGTGTTCAGAGATCAGTACCAGAGCCACACTGTGTAAGTGATGCTACTCTTTAATTGGAGTTGTACTAACGCCGATACATACTTAACAACTGTGTGAGCACAGTCACTGTTTGCAGAAGGAAGATGTGACTGCTAACCTTCTTGTTTCAGTGTTACATCTAAAAAACCCAGATAATGAATCCAGCATTCTCATCTATGATTATTCAAGGCCATAGACCAACAATCTGACATTGATTTTTTTGAACCTTAAGACCTGATTTTTTTAAATTTTAAAATTCAACATTGTTTTTTTAAACCATTGATTTTTTCATTAAACCTGTTTTTTGCTGTTCGCATCTTGGGAGCCTACCTTAATGCCGCATGCTCTTCTGGGAGAATGTAAGGCTGACTGGGTGGTGTTCATGTGCTTAAACTGGTCAGGGGTCAACTCGAGGTGGAAATCAGAGGACTGTTTCTGTACCTTGGAGAGGCTCCAGAGGTGCGAGGACACCAGCATCTCCCAGTAAGTACAGGAGATGGTGGATGTCCAGATGAGCTGGAAGATGGACCCAGACCGTGTAATGGACCTTGCAGTGGCAGGTTCTGCAACTCGGCTGGCTGTGTGGCCAGGCGTTGTCACCACCTGGTTTTGCCAGCCAGCAGTCGCTGTGCCATCTGTGTGGACCACGTAGGGAGGAGAACGGGACGAACAATTTTTTCTGCCAGAAAGTGTGGTGGCATTGAAATCAAATTGTTCCGCAGGAGTTTGTCTAGTTTGATGACATCCTCGGTGGGGTTGTTAGAAAGAATGGTGTAGATTGTCCTCTTTCCTGTCAATAACGTGAGAGCTGGAGACAGGACTTTTTATTTTATTTTTATGGGGTGTCATCAGGATGTGGAATGTTGTCCAAGGAACATTTTTGTTAAGACTGATGTACTTAAGACACCCTGTAGACTTTTAGCAGCACCTGCTCAGGGGCTTGCCACAGAGCTTGATGTCCAACAAACCTGCTTGTTGTCGGTGCTGGAGGAGCAGGAGAGCTTCAGATCTCAGTCAGCAAGTCCCAGCTCTGGTGAGGAAGGACAAAGGAAGAGCTTTCCTTCTTAATTTTTTTTCTGGACAGCTTTAGTTATTTCTTGATTTTTATTTTTTAACCTGTAAGAAAGGGGACCACTAAATCCAGCAAGTAAATAGAAGTCAAGGGAGGGAGCCGAGAATTTTGAAGGATGAGTGGGTGCACGTAACACACGATTACATCCAAGGAAAAGGTCAGTATTGCTTTTACAAAAGGCAGCCCAGCCTCGCAGTCATATGGGAGTGCTTGGAAGAAGTCAGCAAGTATGTGGATGAGAAGCACCTAGTTGGTGTAGTTTGCCTGCATTTCTGAAAGGTTTTCAATATGGTCCCTCACAGCGGGGGCTTTTAAGGAAACTTAAAAGTCCTGAGTTAAGAAGGAAGTTCCTTGTGTGAATAAATACTTGTCTAAAAGGTGAAATGCAGGGTGGGAGGTGGGTGGTGAGTTACCATGTGGAAGAGAGGTCAGCACTGCTCTTTCCAGGGACAAGGGCTGGGATATGTGGGGTTCAATACATCTCTAGCTGGAAAAGCTGTGAATCATGAAGTGGTGATATTTGCAAGTGAAACAAAGTTTAATCAGGGCATGAAGGATAAGGCCTGGCTTAAAGAATTGCAGAAAAGCTTTCATGAGGCTCAGTGAGCATTAAAATGGAAGAATAAATTCAACTGTGAAGTGATGGAGTTTGGGGAAGATGGAGAGAATGTAATTTCCTCATTTCATCCTATTTTCCTACCTAAAGCAGCGGGCTCTGAGCCGCCTGTCACTGCTGAGGAACGAGCTCTTCGCATGGCGATAGGCAGTCCTGGGGAAAGGTCAGCTCAGTGCTAAGTGCCAATCAAAAGCAGCAAACCACATTAGGGATCGTTATGAAAGGGAAGCAGGACAAGAGAACATCATTATGCCCTTATATAAATCCACAGTGCATTCTCCTCTTGGAAATTGCAGGTTTGGTCCATCTCAGAGGCTCAGAAGAGCAGCAGGGATGGTCAGGAGTCCTCAATCGCTTCTGTACAAGGAATGAGGGAGGCTCCTCAGCCTGACCAAGGGGGGCTGGGGATGTGTCAGAGATTAAAGAACCCACCAGAGGCACTGAGAGAGCGGATGGGGATTGCTTGTGTGATGTCTCTTCCAATACAAGGACCAGAGGCCATCAAATGAAACTGGCTGGTGACAGGCTCAAAACAAGCAAAAAGAGGTGTTTCTTTGCCCAGCACGTAGCTGAGCTGTGGAAGTTGTTGCTATAGGAGGTCATGGATGCTAAAACTTTGTGTGGGCCAAAGGGGAAACAGGACAACTTCATGATACAGAAGTTCTTGAAACCATCTGCAGAGGTAATTCTGGATCATAGGCTGCTGGAAGGAAAAACAGACAGTGGGGAAATTTTGCTACATGCTGTCTTGTTCTTTTAATCCTCCTAAGGCAAAGTTCGGCCACCGTGAGATAAGGCATGTTGGACTCTATGGATGTTTATCCTGACCCATTCTCATGCTGCACTCAGTAGTGATGCTCTGGAGATGTGGGATTCACCTGAGGGTACTGTGGAAGAAGAGCCCAGTCACAGGAGAAGTGGTGGTATTCAAATATAACAATTTGATGTCTGGAAATATTTCTATAATTTTCTTCTCCCCACAGGTTTTGTCTTTGTGTTCCCATTAGCCACATCAGTGCATTTTGAACTGCCAGAATTTTTGCAGCACATCATTCCCACCTTCCCAGGTACCTGTGACACCACTCAGTCAAAGTCTGGGAACTGAGCTGTGGACACAAACATGTGAATTTTCTTGACTTGAAAGTCCCCAGTTACGGAGTTGGGAGCATCCTCTCCCAGCTGGGCACAGAAGGGGACATAAAGCTGAGGTCACTTCTGCACCTGAGACACCTCAATCACTTGCTCCTTGTGCGGTTGCTGGCAGCTCTGCATGGCCGTTCAGTCTGTAGGATGGAGCTGCCCACCATGGGAGTAAAAAACTCTCAACTTCAGAGCCTAAAACAGTACCAGGGCAGAGCCTGTACTGAATAATAGGCTTATGGAAGCAGCCAGCCCGGGCAAGCAGCCTCATCTGGTCTGTGGGTGGCAAAGATGATAATGAGAATATCATAGAATGGTTTGGGTTGGAAGGGACCTTAAAGATCATCTGGCTCCAACCCCCATATTTTGTGGACACGGCATGCTCTTCAGTGGGCTTTAGCAGAGCTGCTTTAATTTTTTATTTCAGTTGCTTGCTTGTCGTCTCTCTGCTCTCAGTGCTTTTTTCTCTTTATTTTTCTTTTTTTTTTTTTTTTTTTATCACGCTTCACCTGATGATGCATTTTGTTCACAGGAGGGCTTCTAATTGCCATGAAGGACTTCAGCCAGTACTGCATATTTACCCTCACCCTCAGGATTTCAGACACTTCTGACAGACTGATAACCACGGGACAGTGATGGCACAGACACAGCAGGGTGTGTGGATTTTTCTTGAAGTAAAGGAAACATGAACATTATTTCTGTACTTCCTTTCATAGACCTACAAGTCACGTGCATCAAAGTCCTCCTTTATTTTTTTTCCCCTTTCTTGTCTTTCAGATTTTAACAGTGAGAAGATGCTGATGGACAAAAATGAATCCTGGCTCTCTAATTTCTCCTCTGCTGCCTCCTCCTTTGTGAAAGGGGGTGGCAGCTGGGCAGGGATCGGCCTCCACGAGGTGGTCGTTGGGTTGATACTAACCCTCATTGACTTGATCACGCTCCTGGGAAATACCATAGTCTTCATCTGCCCGGTGGTGGAAAAGAGGCTGCGCACCGTCACCTATATGTTCATCATGTCCTTAGCCATGGCGGACTTCCTTGTAGCCTGCCTGGTCATGCCCTTTAGGTAAGAAGTGCTTGTAAGGTAAGGTCAGGCAGCGGGGGGGGCGTGCAACGCCATTTCTGCCAGCTCAGCAGTCGCTCCTTGGGCAGGGCTGGCTGGAAGTTGACGTGCCGTGCTTAGGGCTGGGCTTTCCACAGAGCTTAACTGTGGGTCGGTGATTATACGTGCTTCTGTGCCTCAGTTTCCCTACCCTTTGTACTGGGTCCACTCATTGAGTCCCGTATGTAATGGGTCCATATAATGAATGGAAAGAGACTTCCCAAGGGTATTTTTCCTGTTGGCTGCATAGGGACGCTGGCTGCTGGTCTGAAGCAGGTATCCAGCTCCTTGGGTGGCTCCAGTGCGATGAGTCCCCTCTTCCAGGACTAGCTCTGCGTTGCACACAGGGCCGATGTGGTTGCTAGATGATTTTGCACGCCCTGAGTGTTTGGGGAATGCGAGACGAGGACTGCCGCTGGTGTGTCAGCGTTAAGTGCAGTGACTGGATTGGTCCTGCCGAATTTTCAAAGGTAGAGCAAATCACAGAGTATATTTTCCCCCCATTTTTCTTAGTCAGGAATGACTATTGAGATCAGCGGATTTAAATTCTGTGCTTTCAATTTTACACTTCTTCAACCTTATCTTCTATTTTCTGGTAGTGGGAGGGAAAAGTAAAATAGTTCCTTACTAGCATAAGAAAATGGATGATTTCATATTGCTGAACTTGACAGGCAGAGATGTTATTCTTCATATTCTTGGTGAAACACAGAATTTTGATTGCTTCTTCCGGTTCAGACAACATACCAGTGGAGTTCATGGGGAAAGCTGGTGACCTTGCAAAATAAATCTTTCGCCTGCATAAACAGACTAGAAGAACTGCAGTCTGCAGTGGGATAACAAAAGGGATTCGCTGCCTTTGGGGAATTGTTTTGTCCCTATTACCTGGCTGCATTGCACATTGCTAACTGGTGGTGCTGACATGGAGACAAAGGCCATTTCCCCTCTCTCTGTGTAAATGTAAGGGGTTTATTTTAGTATAAGTAGGGTAATTTAGGCTCCCCCTATATTTAATGGAGGAAGAGGTGCTTCAGAGGGCAGTTGTCCCTGCATGAGGTTTATATTTACAGGAGTTTCGCTACCTGGCTAAAACATAGTAAAACAAATCCAGAAACCAGTTTACTTCTAGGTTCTGTCTGTCTTGTGCTGCAAAATGGCCAGAGGTTTGTGTAAAACAGGGGGCTGCACCCCATTTAGTGTTCCTGGAGCAATATTCAGAAGCTGAACTCTTCACATTCTGTGCTTCAGTTCTCACGGGGCTGCCTACGCTTTTGGATCTGGCACCGAAAGATATATTTCGAAAAAGCACTTACAAACCGAGTTATAAATCTGTAGTGTCAGGTGAAAAAAAAAAAAAAAAAGCTGTTAATGATGCCCTTTAAGAAACATTGCTGCCAATTTCAGTTCTAAGCTCAGTGAATTTTTAAGTTCGGGTTCTGAAACGATCCATCTGTATCCACCTGTCTCTCCCCTCCACCTGGTGCTACAAATACCTGCCCCAAGGGCTTGGATTGCAGCTTGGATGAGGATGACCTAACCTCTCCTACCCTTCTAAAGCCGATGGGAATGAGGGTGGTGACTTAACCTGGAGACTGGTAGCGGGGGTTTTGCTCTATGTTGGAGAAAGACGGGATTGTGCAAGTGGCTCTTTGCCAGACAGAGGTGGAAAGGGTCTCCGGGTGGGCTGATCTTGTTCCCTGAGGATCACCAGTGGGTGTGTGGGTGAGGACCCGGCTGGCGTGGCTGCAGCGGTATGGCTATCTGCTTCCTTCCCCATTTCCAGCTACCAGGCTAAACTGGGCTGGAGCTGGGCTGCAACTGGCGATGGTGGAGTCTGCAGGGCCTGAGCTGGGCTTGCCTGCAAAACAACGTGGCTCCCCCTGCCCTACCCAGAGGGGATACAAAAATGATCTGTGTGCTCCTGTCGACAGCAGCACCCACTAAGTTTTCCCAGGAGAAGCTCTGATGTTTTGTACTGCATGGAGGAGGTCACCGCAAGAAAGTGCTGCAGAATTTCAGCCTCCTAGAAAGAGTGCGTCAGCCACCAAAGATTAGCTAAAGCAACAATCTTTCTCCTACCTGGCATTTCCCTGGGCTATTTTTTTTTTTATTTCCATGTTCTTGTTAAGCCCAGAAATGAGAGGTTTTCATCCAAGTCCAAGCTGGGTGTCTCAAGGGCTCCTCTGTGGGAGTGCACAGCGTCACCTGCTCTTCCACCCATTCCAACCATCCCTCCAGGAGATCACCTTCTCCATTACCCCAGTCAAACCCAGGAATGACAGCACTCCGTTTGCTCAACGAAGACAAAAGCTGAACCATTCCTGCTTTGGAGTGAGTTCCAGCTGATAATCTCTACCACTGCTTCCTCTCTGATTTTGCCTGTTGTCTACTTGATGACTCCTCTGGTGTCTCCACGTTCTGCCTGTGCTTGGCAATATCTGTCCTTGATTTCTTTTCTTCTAAATGGAGTTTGGGCATTTCCAGTTACCCAGCATCCTCGTTTCTTCTGCCTCCCATCTACTGACACAGTATTTACAATCTGGGCAATGGGAGGGAGCGGTAGCAAAGAGCTAAGGCAGGCGGGTGTCTTGGCAGCTGGAATTTCCCCCGTAAGACTGGTAGCATTCCCCCAAACTGCAGTAAGACATCTTCCTTGGCAAGGGGGAAAAGGGAATTTGGCACTAGGTTTTGCTCAGTTAGGAACGCAAAGGGAAATTGGTCAATTCCTACTTCTAGGCTCCTGGGAAGGCATGGAAGGAATGAGAAGAAGCAGATGAAAATATGTTTCATTGGGAAATCTGTCTGTGGCTTCTCATGCCCAACAAGAAAGGAGAAGGGCACAACAAGGATGAGGAGGGGACCACAGCTGTAAAGAATATGAGGGGAAAAATCATAGAAGCATAGAGTAGTTTGGGTTGGATGGGAACTTTAAAGGTCACCCAGTCCAACCCCCCGGCCATGAGCAGGGACATCTTCAACTCCATCAGGTTGCTCTGTGCCCCGTCCAGCCTGACCTGGAATGTTTCCAGGGATGGGGCATTGACCACCTCTCTGGGCAACCTGTGCCAGGGTTTCACCACCTTCATCGTAAAACATTTCTTCCTCATATCTAGTCTGAATCTACCCTCTTCTTAGTTTAAAACCATTACTCCTTGTCCTATCAAAGGATGGTAGAGGGGGGGAAGTCCTTCCATGAAAACCAATGGATTTGCTATGCAGTCAGAGAGAAAATAGCCCACCTAGGAGAGTGAGGTCTTATTTAACAAAAAAAAAAAAAAAAAAAAAAAAAAAATTTCAAAGGTGACCAAAGAGCAGAGCACGACTGATGCTTTGTGCCCCTCCTGAATGTCCTGGTGTTGGCTGCTGTGAAGACTTGCCAGCTCTTGGTGGGCCATGTGGTGAGGAACGGACCCTGCCAGCTCGACTGGGTGTCGTTTGGCCCTGCTGATGGAGTGACTGTTGTTTCACATCTTTCCCACTGTTTTGACTTCATATCTACGTTGCTCTTTTGAACTGCAGTTTGCTCCTCAGTTGGCAAGTTAGCACATGCCAAAGAGAAGGAAAAGAAATTATCTTAGGAGCCAGTTTGGCTCAGGAAAATGTGATAGAAAGGAAAAACAAGGTTGTTGCCTGGTCCCTTAATTTTGTAAGAGTAAGGCTTCTGGTTTGTTCTTGGTTTGGTTTGTTTGCAGGAGCAGTTCAGCTGTGCTTAGCTTGTCGTCCGGATACTCCAGCCAACCCAGCCATTTCCAGGCTGAATATTTCCAGCTACTCATTTCTTTTGCAAGCATAAGTGAAACACAGAGGTGACTTCACTTCTGCTCCTTCTGTGCGTTTCTTTGGGCTTTTATTTTTCCTTTTGAACTAGCATCATTTCCAAGCTGCAGAGACCTTTTTCATCAGAGGAGAGGGAACAGGTATCCAACACCCTGTGCTGTGAGAACGTCTGCTAGGTCAGGTGCATCCCACCAGATGCGCGCTGAGGAGAGCTTGGTACCCGCTCCGCTGGGATCCGTGTGCGGGGATGTTCATGACAGCAGCATGGTCTACTTCTGGAAGGCCATGGGTGCTCACATCGCAGGCTTTGCAGCATCTCTGGGGGTAAGGAAGGCTTCTGAGGAGTGGCAACAAGGCACCCAAGTCTGTTACTGGACCTGTGCTTCAACTTCTACATGTCTCATTTCCCCATCTGAAAAAGAGCCATGAAACCTGTCCATGTGTGCGCAGTGGGACCCTCCATGCCACCCGTGTGGAGACCACCAGGGTGTAGGGTCAGGTTCTGCTGTAGATTAAGGTTTGCTTGAATTTTCACATAGCATCCCACCTAACAAAAAGCTGCCGAGGGCCGGGGCCCTTCAGCAGCACTGTACCCACCTACAGCAGTTGTCGTGCTCTGTAACAACCTCCACAAGTCCTTATAATGAATTTTTGCTAATGAGATGCAGAGCAGGCGTTGGTTTCTGACTCCTCTGACATCAGGTCGACTCTTTCTGCCGTTGCCGGATGGCAGAGCCTACCTGAGTGCACTGCAGTGCTGCAGCCCTATTTTCACTGTATTTGACCAGCAACCTGTGAGGTTACAGGATAATTAAAGCTTTGCAGGACTAGGTAGTTACTCAGCCTTTCACACCAAATTCCCACACAATGGTTATTGCAGCAGCACCCCAGGAGTTGCAGAAAGCTGGGGAAAGAAAGGGGAAGCGCGCAGCATCTAATTGAATGCTATAGAAACAAGCATCAGCCTTCCTGTAGCTGCCATATGTTCCTTCCTTTGCTGCTCACTTCTTACAGGCCCCTTTTGACTTTGTTAGAAATAATTTTGGCATAATGTCTGCTTTTTGCTCGTGCGTTTACCTCGCTGAGGCATTTGTGAGCTACATAACGTACAAGCCACATAGGCTTCCTCCTAGGATTTTTATATTTTTTAACCGAGAGTTGAAATCCTCTAGTTTTGAAGCATGAGACCAGGTGAAAATTGAGTTTCTTGGAGGAGGGAGCCTCTTCCATGCCTCAGGAATTGTGGAGAAATCATAAAAGTTTGTGCTCCATAGAGCACTGGAAAAAGCTGTGATAAACAAAGCTGTACAGATGTAAATTTGGGGAGCTTTGTGGGGCAAAGCATCTCTATTGAGGTGCCTGCTTATAACAGAGCGCAGGCAAGAAGCATAGGTTTGGTCTTGTCCTGGTTTCAGCTGGGATAGAGTTAATCGTCTTCCTAGTAGCTGGTACAGTGCTGTGTTTTGAGTTCAGGATGC
>JAVJGG010000054.1:42346717-42392748 GCA_035590195.1 Aviceda cuculoides
TCTGTTCTATTAAACTGTTCTTATCTCAACCCATGAGTTTTACTTCTTTTCCTGATTTCCTCCTCCATCCCACTGGGGGGGGGAGGGAGTGACTGAGCGGCTGCGTGGTGCTTAGTTGCTGGCTGGGGTTAAACCATGACAGGTCTTCAGCCACGTCCCACCTGTGGGTTATTGCCGTGGGTTGCACTTCAAGGATGAAACCCTGCGGTCCAACTGAGCTGTATGCCCATCTTTAGTCCCTCCGTGTTAAAATGTGGTGTTACCCCAGTGGAGTCTTGAAGAAATGCATGAAATCGGTCCTTCTAGCTTTGATCCTCTCCCCATTTTCTCTCACAGTATCATTTACGAGGTGACGGGGATGTGGTTGTTCGGGAAGCTGTTCTGCAAAGTCTGGATCTCTTTTGACGTCATGTTCTGCACCGCATCCATTGTCACGTTGTGCTTCATTAGCCTGGACAGATACTGCTCCGTGGTGACCCCGTACCACTATTCAAAAAGGATGTCCCGTGGCAGGTGAGTGGAGTTGCTCCTCACTTTGGGGTCCCTCCAAATTTTTCCTTGGTGCCGAGACAACGTAGACCATGGCCAAATGAGCTATTGACAGTTGCTGCCCAAAAGCAGAGCGATGTGGCAAAAGGATCTTCGCGTCATTCAAAACTTTGCAGACGATTTTTAATGTGGTGCAGGAGAAAAGGAGAATGCAGCTGAGCTGGTTTGGTGGTGCTCCTGGGAAAGCACTTTTTGAGCTAAGGATAGATCAAAATGGGGTAGAAGCCAGTGATGTGGGCTGGCTTGTACCTACAACTTCTGCCCTTTGCAGGAATTTCATGGGAATTTTCCCAAGGACTAGGGGAAATGAGACCCAGAAGAATGCATGTAGCGGTAATCTTCCGCTTCTTAAATTCACAATGGTTTCCGAAGCGATATTCATGGGGGAAATGTGAAGAAAACAGGACGAGTTGCTAAGCTCCTGTCAAGGTTTCACGTGAAACATCAAAATGAGGACTGCAGAGTGGGGAAAGCTGTCTGAGGGTGGGCAGAGAGGACGCTGCAGCTGCGGGCTGCTTTACGAGGTGGGTTCAGGCTCTTTTGGGGATGTTTTTCCCACTGCAACCCTTGCTGTGTACGATCTGCGGAGCGCGGGCAGCCGCCGAACCGAGGAGGGGGCTGCGCAGCGTGCCGTGGCGCAGAGCAAGGGCCGCAGCAGCCCCGAGCATCTAATGTCCATGAGCTCCAGCCCTATCACTCCTCAGGGGGTAGCGGCCAGATATTAAAGCTGAAACCAAATAGAAAAATCTGCATGGAGTTTTAAATATTAATGAAAATCCTCTGTAAAACCTTTCCTCCTCCGTTTTCAGTCAGCTCTGAGCATCCCTTGCACCGACCCCAATTTTGTAAACCACAGACCCGAGTACCCAGTCGTTAGAGATATTCATGTATGGACTTAATTGTACCCCAGCTTTTTCCCTTCTCTGAACCCTGTGGGACTGCTGAGCAATGATATCCCACACGGGTTACCATGGGAATGGAGTCGTACTGGATGTTCTCAACTCTAAAAATTACTCAGACCCTCTCTCCCCTCCCCGTCTCTTTCTTTTCACAGATGCATCGTGATGACCTGCACGGTCTGGGTATATTCCTCCCTCATTTCCTTCCTTCCCGTCATGCAAGGCTGGAACGAGATCCCCGGGGTGGACTTCGATGCGGGCAGAGAATGCATCTTTGTCACCAACTGGATTTTTGCCATTGTGGCTTCTGCTCTGGCATTTTTTGTCCCCTTCATGGTCATGTGCAGCATGTATTTCTTCATCTACCGAGCTTCGCGGCTCAAGGCCACTCGTATCATGTCTCAGACCCTGGAGATTCACTACCACCCCAACAGCAAGCGGCAGAACCATCTGCAGCTGGAGAACAAGGCCACGCGGACCATTAGCATCATCATTTCAGTCTTTGTGCTGTGCTGGCTGCCCTACTTCGTCCTGAACGTCTGGCTCGCTGCCAGAGGCGCCGACTCCACCAGCACCGTCTTGGTTGAAGCCTTCAAGATCATTACTTGGTTAGGGTATTGCAACTCCACCATCAACCCAATGCTCTACGCTTTCCTGAACCGGGACTTCCAACGGGCCCTGAAGAAGCTGCTCATTTGCAGGCACAGGTCTCAGGTGGACATTGGAGAAGACATGGTTTCCATAGCCACGTTTTCCAAGACTGCTCCAGACCTAGAATATAGCATTACGGTGCCAGTGCCTAATGGTGCCCTGAAGGGCAAACCCAAATAATCAGGATTCAGAATCAGTTGCTGGAGGTGGTGGTACAGAAAGTGCCAGAGCACATCCTAATGGAAAAACAATGGGTAGGAAAATAGGGGAAGGACGAGTTGGAATATTACAGCTGGGGGCATAGGACAAAGATGTATTTCTTCTTCTTCCACAGTTTTACGGACAAGGAACTTTGATATTTTAGGGGCAATTTGTTATAACTAATGGAGCTAATTCCTTCCTGGTAATTATTTTTTTAATGAGCATTTCCTAAGACAAAATTAACCTTCATGATGCGGGGGGGGAAAAAAAAGAAAAAAATCAGTGTGATAATGTGAACTTGTCTTTGTGTACATCCTGGTGATCTACAATGTAAGACGGGACAGTATTTCTTTCTTGTCAAGCCACCATAGCTCTCATCTTGCAGCTTACATTGCAAATTTGACCAGTTTTGGTAACTCCATGTGTGTCAATCTGCATATGGGAGTTAGGAGGGATGTGGTCACAGAGCAGAGGGCACTTCTTTGCAAAGGCACCACTCCGCAGTCTGGGCTGTTGCTCAGGGTTCAACTCACTTGTTTCTGAAATAGAGAGGTTTAGAGCTTTCAGTGAACTGCCTGTGAGTCTCCTTATTAATTCTGGAAGGGAATATCCTATGTGGCAGACCCCAGGAGATGAGCAAGACTTGCTCTAACACCAAGAGCACCTAGTGCCCAGGGGGTTCAAAGGGGGCTACAGGTGACCAACACCAGCCAGAGGGGCTGTGAAGAGCAATTATTACTTACTGGTGTGTTTTGCACTGTGATGTCTATGCCTGGATGCTAGGAGCGTAGCTATAGAGTATTGCTGGGCCACACAGCCATTAAAAAAAAAAAAAAGATAAATGGGAATAATTATTTTTACCACTCCCAAGTGCTTGTCTGGACTTCAACCAGCATCAAAGAGCACTGGCTCCCCTCAGGAGGGCCATGGAGTAGCTCACTGAAGGATTACCCTGAAAAGGCAGGACTGCTCCCAAACCTCTCTGCAGCATCGTAACAGTGAGTAAAAGGAAGAGCTGAGCCCTCAGGACCACAGCTTTTCTGTAGCAGGGTCATGTGAGGGCTGGTGACTGGTCCCCTGGCATGGTTCTGGTGGGGTCTCACGCTGGTTTACACGGGACAGTCACTGCACTCAGAGCCTGCTCTTAGACTGGTCTTCTATGGACATGACACACTTCAAGGATTATTTCTAAAATAGCTTTTTCTGAGTGCTCAGTCACCTACTTGGGACAGGCAGGGCTTCTGCAGCCCGGGAAGCAGAGCAAACACGGCAGAAACATATCCAGGCTAACATTTAATGCTAAAACTACCGGACTGAGGCACTCAGAAGGGTTAAGAATGTCACTTTGTTAATAAATAAAAAAAAGGGGAGAGTTAGTAAAAGTCCTGAGTCCTCCTGCTCTTCCAGCTCAAAGGTAGCAGAGGATTGTCCTCAGAGGCATAGCAAAAAGCAATTAGCTACTACCTGGAGCAGCTCAGCTACTGAAATCACTGGTACAAAGGTCTGAAGTTCTCTCTCAGGAGCCTGGTAGAAGAAACAGCCCTGACCTGGGTTTGCAACACTGGTACTCCTGTCAAATGACTCTTCATGGAGTGGGTTAGGTCTCCCAGCTCCTATGACTCCAGTAACCCAGAAGCGGTAAGGAGAATAACTACACAGTCCTGCCCTTACTGGGGCAGGGGGGCAAAGCATTTAAGATCCAGTGGGCACAAAGGTGGCCGGGGCAGGATTCTCGCTCCTGCCACCCAGTTCATTTTGATAAAACAGGACAGGGAACTGTGTTTCAGCCCTAAGAACTACCGGGGGGAGGGAGCTGAGGGACAGGGAGGAACAGGCTCGGAGCGCAGGGCTGCACGGTGCAGCGGAGCCCGAGACCGGTGCTGCCTTTCGCAGGGCTGTAAGCTGCCAGCTGTGCTAGCCTCTGCGCTCGCCTGTTCCTCTGCAAAAAACAGTTGGCAGGAAGGTACGCACTGATTTTTGTGGCCACAGGAAGACCCGAGACAGTCAGATAGTTGGTTTCTAGATGTTACACTAACAGAAGGCAAATAAACTTGTCTATGAGCCACCAGGTGCTCCGGCCACCAGGGCTGTCGGGTAAAGGCTGGGATCTTACAGACGAGGTGGAAAGCTGCTGCTGGCATCTGTACAGAGCGGAGAAAAGCCTGCCTTCATTGCTTTCCCTTCCAGGATGTGAGCATAGAACAAATGCACGTTAGACCAAAGGCCTTTGGTCTTTCAGTCATGCTTGACCATTCGGTCTGAGTTGACTGAAGAACATCCTCTGGCAGAAGGACTGGGACAGAACATGGAAGTATAGTATAATGAAAAGGTGACTTAAAGAAGGAAAACAACACGGGAGGTGCATCCCTCTGGTTAGCCTGGTTCTGAAGAGCTGGTAAAATAGTCCTGGAGCTGATGGGGGTGTTGAAGCCCAGGTGGATATTTCATGGCACAAAAAAGTGTCCTCTTCCCCCACTGGTGGGGCAGAGCAAGTGGAGCTGCCAGAGGCAGGGAAATGAGTGCTTGAAGGCAAGACCTGAGGTCAGAAAAAAACTGCTCTGGTTAGAGAAAAGACTTTCTTAGTCAAACCCTGGAGCAGAAAGGAGCAAAGGGACAACACACGCCGGCATCCAGCGCTAAGAGAAGCAAAGACTCACCGACACAGGCAGCTAAGAGCTGAGCGTGGCCAGGTGCTTTTGTGGCTGGACATGCACCACACAGCGTAGGATTCGTACATGCCTTTGAGGATAACTAACACCCCTGAATACATAGACACACCTAGTGTGAACACGTATGCCATTTTTGGTAATGAAATGCTGCAGGGCCCTTGGAATAGGCAGCTACTTACATCCAGCACAGATATACAGCAAGAAAAATACCTTATTCTTAATTTCCTGTGCTACACCTGTAATCACTGAACTGGCAGGGAAGCTAGAGAAGCTTCAGACGTGGCCATTTAACTGTGCATTTATAGCTGATGCTAACGGGGAAATCCAAGGCAAGAGGATGCACTTAACTGTCTTCTGTTTTAACCCAGCTAAACTCAATAAAGTTCTGCTTCTGACCAAATATTCACTGCGGTATCCTGGCTTCAACTGGACAAGCCAGTATCTAGAAGAGTTATCCAAGAGCAGAAGGGACAATCTTTGTAATCCACTTTTGCTTTATCATAAGGCTGCAGTGTCAGCTGGTTTAATTGCCAATCGTAGCATCACAGCACAGTACAGTGATCCCCAGAAGGATCTGAATCCAGCATCTTTTCTAAAAACTGCTTTCAGAGCCTACAACTTCAAAAATTTAAGCCTGTAAAACAGGAAAATGCATTTATGCAAAACCAGTTCTAACAGTGTAAGAGTTATCCCTTCAAGACTTCCCTCCCTGTTAACGGTTGAGATTGCCTCCATAATCCACTCAGTTTAGAAGAGCTCAGTTCCCCCCTTTCTTCAGCTAGTATCTCACTTCCAAGCAGCACACGCGTCTCTGCATCACCACGTGCACTGTGGCAAGTACGAGACAGGAAAGCAAAGCAAGTTACAGAAATGCAGCGCCCGTCCTCCTGTTCCAACTGCACAAGGCTGCCATCTGCAGCATGCACTGATGCAGGCTTTGAACAGAAGCAACTACTATTTTATTTTTTTCTATAAATAAAAAAAGTTTATTAAATCATTTAGACTTGAAAGAAGTCACAATAATTAATGCACTCAATTATAGCAAGTGCATTCTGTACACCACCAACCCAAATGGATTGATTCTGTATTTTATAAATAAAAATTAACATATTTACAATGAGAAATAAAAGCATGGCATTAGGCAGTTAAATTAGCAGATTACACAAATGCCTACCAGTTGATTTTTTTAAAAAGTACAAATCTACAAGATTACATACGACACGTATGACTTAATTAGGTTTAAATTTTCAGAATCACAACATTTTCGTACATAATTTTTACTATGGCTCTTCCAACCACTGCCTATAAAACCCCCTTTTTTAATGGCAAAAAGCTTCTTTTCTTTCTCTACAGGTTTATCTGTATAAAATGCATTCCCTAAGATCTACTAGTGCAGAAGTATGAAACGACTTCCTCTAATGACTGGCTATGGAGAGTGACAGTATGTACAACTGTTGTATTTTTTTGCTTTAAAAATAGTGCAGATTCCCAGTTTACCCACCAGGGACAAAAATGGAGTCATAGTCCATTTCAAAATCATCTTCATTTCACCAAAGAGCAAGTGATCCAGATAGATACTCACCAGGCTTAGAGACTGTAATTTGCTCTATAAAAATACAGTATTTTAATTCTATTTACATGTTACAGATCTCTCACTTACCCAGCAAGCTGACGTTTACAAGCTTCAAAAAAACCCAATAAACCCAAAAAAACGATAATGGAGCACAGCATTGGTAAGCACAGTAGCTGGACCCATCCACCTAGGAGAGCTAAGGTAAGAAAAATGGAATGTGAAAAATGTGGTTACTGGCTTTCGTTGGCTGTCAGAGTAAATGAAAATCTGTCCAACACGTCTTATACATTAAACATGGCAAAAAAAGTTTAAGTAAACTATTTCCAAGATAGACATTCTGCATCATAGGATCCTTCTGCTGAACAATCCCTGTAAAACCTGCCGAGTGGAAGAAGTGATCCTGAGGATAGTTATTTGCTTGGTTGTCTGGAATGCTTATTTCCTGATAAACTCATTGTCCGTGACCTCTGCCTAAGCACTGGTTTTGGTGGGAGTTCCAAGTCTTCAAATACAGGATTTTCGATGATTGCTGCAGCCTCTGGTCTTTCAGTGGGACTTGGAGAAAGCATGTCCTTCACCATGGTGTACTAAAAGAAAACAAGTGTTACATGAAGCAGTTCACAAATTCTTTCTTATTTAGTGTTCTGACTTCAATTGTGGCTGTATGAGAAAGTGGAAAATGTCCCCAGCTGCTTTCTAAGTAATTTGGGTATTACTGCTTTGGCACAGTAGCTAGAATTGCACTAAATATTTGAAAATGTATCACTTTGCATCTGTTGAATTGTCTTTACTGTCAAGGACTCCAATCAATTTGGCAAGTCAAATCTGACCCAAGATTCAATAGAGTTATAAAACCTTTACATTATTTGCAATGAAAAAAATTTTAAAACATGTGAAGTAATTTATGAGTAATTTTTAGCTCCATGTTTAAGCTGCCGTGTTTTAAGCCATGCAATAATTCTTCACAGTGAATTAGACCTTTTCCTTTAAATATAGAGGTAGTATGAATATTTGTCTCAAATTTAATCAGAATTAGTGTCCTGCTCCAGCTGGGTACAGCACATCACATTCCCCCAGGCAGCCTACAGCCGTGGAGTAAGAAAGGCTATTCTCCTTTAGCTGCTGGTCTGAAGCTACCATGAACACCTGAAAACATCTCAGCTTGGAGGTTTTGTACATCACCTCCTCTTTATCTGCAAACATACCACTTTAAAGATCTGACTAGTAAGAACACAGCACAGTTTGCTCATATGGTTTCCCACTTGAGAGATCCAGTTCCTGGAGTGAGATCCCATGCGGCCATGGTGCTACCTACAGCCCAGTCTCCCCTTTACCTGTCTAGAACTCTGCGCTTTCTCTTTGTGAATATGGATTTGCTGCAAGAAATCATGTCAGGATGGATGTGAACTGAGTGACTGCAAGTGACAAAGGGAAGCCAGGTAATATTATATAGTTACTGGAGGCAAACTGTGTGACAAGAAGTTATCATCATCCACATTATTGTAATGTTACAGCTTTGAAACGTAGAAAAGGACAGGGATAGAGAAATGCATCTTAATAACACAAAAGGTACTTTTTTTTCCCCCTCCATTTTTACCTGCAAAGCAATTGGAAAGCAAAGGAAAAAAAAGCTACATTTATTAAAGAAAAAGCTACAATTAACATCATCAGATATACTTACCTCTTGTGCATATTTCTGAGTGAACAATGGTGGAAACTTCAAATTTCTAACATCACTTAAGGTCTGCAAAAATATTAAGAAACACATGTAACTTTTCCAAAATACCATTCTTCGGTAGTATTACCCTATTACCCTTAAAAAAATATGCAAACTATGCAAACAAATCAGCCTTACGGAAAAAACCACTTGGTTCAATGTCTTGCTTTAGTGGTTAAAAATCACAACATACTTAAAGGAGCAAGTTGCTGCTTTCCTAGGTATACAGACTGCAATAGGAATCATGTTACGAGAATTCTGATCTCTGCCGTTTTAAGTCAGCCAGATACACAAATTTGTACTTTCTCACTTTGGCTCAACAAAGTCAACACATCTGTGTACCGCCCATAATTCCCAAGATCATCTACACCAGTATTAAGACACGTGAAATGACTGGCTCTGTCCTAACAGCATAAGCATTAGTCTTTATTTAACGTTTATGGACTAAGGAGGTTATTTAATAGCAGTTCCGAAAGCAGCTCATGTTGTGTATTTCTGCAGCCTCACAAGGTAGCTGGTCTCCTTCAGTGTTTCTTCCATAACAAGCGAATTGGCTCCATCTAGTGACAGTAATTGTCCCATGTTCAGCCACACACTTATTTGCAGCAGGCTACCTTATGAATTTCAGTTCTGTAATTGCCAGCAACCCACGACCCATTTTAGCATGTTTTTAGCACAATATTTAGCACTTAATTTCTTTCAGGAAGATACTCCTTTTGCAAAAGTTTGAGCACAAAATGTAAGAACTCTAAAATTAGAACAAAATTCAATTCACTATGACTCCACTGAAAGTATAAACTGACCACTTAATAGCGATGGGCAATAGTGAAACTCCTGTTCAAGAGAACTGAGTTTTATGACAATAAAATGCGTCAAAAAAGTGTTCTCCTCTATCAATTCAGTCTCCATTTAGTGATCTATTTTCAAACATCTAATTTGGAAATAAATTGCACTGCCATAGACTGACTGCTAACAGCCTGACACAGAGGCAGGGCTCACATTTCTCATCCTCTGGGGGTTGTTCCAGCCCTTTGTCACAGATTCCTAGAATTTGCCCGGTTACCTGGTCAGGCAGAGCATGTTTTGCTTCAGCAAGAAGTGCTAATGCTTGGGTGATGCCAATGAAAACTTCAGTGTAACAACTTGGAAACAACTACTAAAGTAGGTAAACACCAGAACTTGACAATAAAGGGGTGGGGGTTTCTTTTGATTTTATCAAAAAGAGTGGTACGACAGTGAAAAATCACAGGAAGTTACGGGACTCTTTTTACCCTCTTATGAAGTAAAGCATCAGAGTTAGATGCAATTTAGGATTCACTCTGATTACTTGCTTTGCTTCTACACTTGGGACAGAAACTGGAAGGGCAAAGCTTACAGTCACTGCTGCAGGAGATCTTAAGAATCTCAGATAACTCTTTAGCAGGTATGTGTCTCAGTAAAACTGATTCTATTTAGGAAAACTGAAATCGGTTTCAGTGCAAGGGGTTCGAATTAAGTACTGTCATTCCTCCTCTAGGCTACGCTCTCATGTACCATAAAAAGTCAGTGCATTTTAAGCAAGAGAATGCAAAACCAGCATAGGTGAAACATTTGGTCACGCTGCATTCATGGTGAGGTTCAAGTTGCTTCTTACACCTCTGCAAAAAGCAATCCACCTTCACATGAGAATTTAAACACCCCAAACATATATAAATGATAAATACAAGCTATAATGACTCCTTTCCTGCATAGGTCACTGGTCACCATATACAAGAAGAAAAACCTTTCTGGCTGTAACCCCTGTTCTCTGCAAACTGTTCCTCAGCAAGATGGATCTCACATGCATTTTAACAGCAAGGAAGAGTCATAACACACCATCAAACCTTCCAAATTCACATTTGATGCAATGAAGGTCATCAATTACTGGGAAAATTGTGCTTGAAGCCAAGTGAAACTCACAGCTAAGACTTACTATAGGAAAAGGAACAGCAATTTTTCACTAAATGCTTTGGGTGAAGAAGCACTGCAGATGCAAACGAAGGAAGAAATGATAAAAATGCACAGCATGGTTCCAATTCTTGAACGAAAAACAAGCTGGCAGGCTTAAAGTCACAAGCTATATTTGTTGCTTGAGTTCTTGGATATCCTAGTTCAATAGTTTCTCTTACTTGGCTTGACAACAGAGGAGCTTTGTAAAGAAATTAAGGCCTCAATTCAACTGCACACATTAGGAAGACTCCAATTTATTTTCAGTGATTCAGGGGGTCTGTACAAGGCTGATAAAGAAGTTGTGCTCCTAATTGCAAGGCTTTTTCAAAACTGAAAAGAACCTCTTGCAAGTGTTTCACCAAGCGAATAGCTATTTTAAACAAATGATCAAACTGAGGATAATCCAATACCGTACATACCCTGACCCTCTCCATCTGTGTGCTGAAAGGATAAAGCAGCTCAAAGAGAATGAGTCCCAGAGAAAAGATATCCACTTTGTGTGAATAGGTATTCCCACAGATCTGAAAATTCAAAATCAGGGTTAGATCAATCAAGCTACTCACAGTATGTAATTATGTACAACGTGAACAACGCCCTTTCAAGTCAACATATGGAAGTGATTAGCCCTGTGCAGAGCTGAAAACTACAGGACAGGCACATTGGCAAACTTGAAATGAGCATGGGTGAGCAAGGTCCTGAACCTCAGCTTGTCTTTGCCGACCCAACTTCAAAGCAAAATGTTTCAACTTACTTAAACCTCATGCACAACAGTATGTCCTTGCTCAATTAACTTGAATATTATACAGTTATCTTTCTACTACATTAAAAGCACGATAAATGAATGCATCTAAGTACGAATCACTAGCCACTTTTTTGCTATAATAAATATATATACATATATATATATTAAAAAATATTAATTTTGGAATTCAATTTAGCTCAAAACTCTACTTTGGTGATAAAGAATTTAAGTAACTTGATTGCACCAATTTACTAGAAAGAGTGCCTTATCTTTGAGCTCCCAGGAATTCAGGCGTCTTCCAGGCACTGCTAGATACAGCTGTAGAGCAGAGAGCACAAACCTGTTCTGGGCTCATGTAGAGTTTGGTCCCTACTTGTCCTGTGTGCCTGGCATAAGCTGGCATTGGGGTAAGTACTGATTCCTCCTCCTCGTCCTGGTCCATAGCAGTTACCAGTCCAAAATCCCCAACCTTTACTATGTCATCCATTGTGAAAAATATATTGGAAGGCTAAGAAAACAAACAGGTGAAAAGAAAAAAAAAAACATGTAAGTAATAAACAAGACTCTGTGTTTCAGTAAACACAACACTTTGTTCTAACTCAGATAAGCCATGCTGTCAAGGCTAAAAATGCTCATTAAGCATCAGGTTAGCAGAACCAGCTAAGAATCTTAGCTCTTCAGGAAAAAGGAATTACTCCTGCATTAAACAGTCTCCCTTCCTGAAACTCAAACTGCTCATTTCTTGTCATCCAGTAGAGGTTTACTAGCACTACATAGGTCTGCTGAGTAACACAGACAAAAGTCAGCAACTGTTGGAACAGCACAGGTAAGTTGTCCAACTCTCCATCACATGGCAAATTCACACCAGATGCTGGAGTTCTGACTTCTAGTCTTTTTTATACTAATCTCCGAGTATTAAATCCATTTGCCATATTATTAACCAGCATGTAGCACTTCATCTTAAGTTATAGATACATTGGAAGTCTGGGAACAAGGTCTGCTTTTCAGTTGGTACTGTGCAGGTTTAACTGTGGGAATAGCTGTTTGCATAGCAGAATTAAAAGTTCATTTTTGACAAAAGTTTAAGAATTTTGCGGTTCACAAGAACAGCACCAGTGACGATTTGGCTTAACTCTCATTTTGCTTGTTTGCCACGTACCTCCATCCTTGGCTTAACCTACTGATAAAAGAGGCTGGAACTGAGATGCCCCCTCGCTAAAGGTACCTATCTCAGGTGGTTTTTCAAGAGATTTGCATCTCTTGATAGAATATCTGGCTGATAGAATAGCACACACCAAATGAATGATTATTTCTTTGAAACACAGCCCAGTATAAACCAGGCCAGTAGTATTGCTCTGCCTCAGTTACAAATACAGACACACACAGTTTTGGGGGAAGAACAGACTGATCATGCTAGGGAGAAGAAGCAGCAGGATTATGTACAGGGAAACGGCTGACACATGGTAAAGAGGTAGGTGGTGCTGGGCAAGCTCGTCTCAGAGCTCCTGGACCTTTCAAGGCTGGGAGAACATGGTCCATGCCTTGTTGACGTAAACCCTGGAACAGGAGGAAGCAGACAGATAGAGGGCAATATTTTTCCATGAGATTAAAGGACTACAAAGCTGACCTATTTCAAAGTCCACCCGACTTCCTCATTTAAAGACAAACCCACTCTGCGCAAGAGAGAAATAAGACAGAAAAAAGGCTTCTTTTTTTTTTTTTTTTTTTTTTAAGCAACAGACAGCTCTGAGATAAGCACTACAGAAACAGTTAGATATAACTTGTTAGTTCCACAGTGCCCACATCCTGCCTCTAAAACTGCCTTCTGAGCCAGGTCTTATCTCCCGCTCTATTTTCCTGTAATGAACGTCATGCCCTTTGGAGTCACTGCTCATTTAGTGCACAAAAGCTACTACCCTGTAAACCGATGGCGTCTCCAGGCTCTCTGAAGCATTTATACAGCACCCACCCTCTGACTGCACACCCATGTTGTCAAAAAAAAGATCTCTGTATCAGATTTTTAATGCTCAAGGCACAAACGTCTCCATTAGGGATTTGTATCCCATCGCCTTGATCTCCATTCCCCTCCTCCTCCAACAAACTTAAAAGAAGTCAGCAAGATCTGTTTTGCTTTACAGAGTAAAACGCTTCTTAACAGAAAAGTTTTATTCCTTGTACTTCTCTGGCTGAAAACAGACTGTCTCTGAATGGGCTGGCATATAGTTTCTACAAATTAAGGAGAGTGGCCTCTCTGCTATCAGAAACTGACAGCAAAATTAAGCTATCAAGTCCACATTCGGAAAGAGGAAGTCTAAGGCAGATGCACAGTTTTGATTTAAATCAGAAGAATACAACCACCCTCTAGTTTAGTTATCTTGCCACTTGCACAAAGAAACTTCTCTCCAGATTCTTCAATCAGAATAAGAACTCCCGTTTTTTTCACAGATATGAACAAGCTACTCACACATCTGGAAGACTACTGTTTAATTCAATTAATGCTGCAAAATGTATCTAAGACTGTTCTTGCAGTTCTATGGAACTCGTAATTTCTTTTGAGCTGTCAAGCATGACCAACAACTTATCCTGGGAATAACAGTAAATTCACTTCAAGTACAGACTTTCTGTACTTGATTTTCTCCAAAAGAATTTGAATTGTGACCTATTCGCTTGCCTACCTAAATTCCTGCCATGTTGTCATTATGGTAGGTCTGATTAGTAGGAGCCTAATTAATGCATCTCAGTGTGCACTGTTGATATAAAATATTTAAAAGATCTTCTTGAATCTTTTAATATGCACGCATACAAATTTATTTCCACATACGTCAATGAGTTTTTGCTGGTGACAATGGGAGCAAGAACTGGCCTCTGCTATCAGATAGCTATGCCTCCAGCAAAGAAAACATCTTTGCAGGTTATTTGCTTATTAGTGCTGGCACGAACTTAAGAGCTGCATGGCCAGCCTCTTGGACAAATTACAAAATTAGGTGAGATATGTTCCTAGGAGCTCCTGAAAATTACAGAAAAACATTAAACATATTGGCTGTTGTTTTGACCAGATTAACACGTAACAGACAAATAAACTTCCAGGATCCAAGAATAACATCTATACACGCATGGGAAGTTTTCTGAAGCAGGAAGCTGTTCGTTCAGCGAGAGCCTTTCCAAGTCGTTTATACCAAGTAAACAAAATGAAATCTCTTGTTCAAATTGCTGCCCATATTGAACTCTTAAGATGTTCCAACAAAACACTACACAACCGCTGATTAAGACTAATACAGCTTTAAGGGAAGATCTACATAAGCTTTACTGAACAGTGACCTCGGTATAGACTGTAGAGAGTTACAACTGACAGTTTTGTTTAAGAAAGGTTATTAATTAACATGTCTAGAAAGATATTAGTATAGGGATTTAATGACTTTTCTGGCCAGTTTCTCAAGCACTAAAGATTTCTCAGATAACTGGTTCAAGGCAATTGCTTAATGCTGATGGGAAAGAAAATACTTGGATGGGTTCATGAGTTTTTCCAACTTTGACATATCCTTTCAGTGTTACTGAATTTGAGTCCCCTTTTACTGCCACATCTGAGATGGCATTTTCATCTTTTGTTTCTACTGATACCAAATGATTACCATATGAGAAGCTACAACGACGGTCATAATCATTTCAGTATTTAACTCAATTGAAGTAGGTGTTAATGCTTCCTCAAATAAGCAAAGAGAAACAGGAACTGCCTCTCCACTGTTTGGCAAAAGCAATCCATTTCTCAAAGCTTATAATACTAAGACTAACTTCAGCTGGGCTCTTTAATTAAATTCTGGTATTTGGTAACACAAACTGACACTTCCAGTGCTAAAAGTTCCAGCAATATTAGGCACTAACATAGGGTCAGAAGCAAAATGAAAGAAAAGCTACAAAAAGTTACTCCTGACTTCAGTTAATGTTAAACGCCAGGAGGCGAAAACCACCTTTCCCAGTCTTAACTGTCTGGATGTTATCAGGTGTTAAAAAGATTATGAATTCTTCAGAAAGCCGCATAGTGATAGTGGGCACTGACTCAGAATTCAACTCCCGGACAGTTTACATTTCAATTCTAGAGCAGTAATAACTTAATTTTTACTTCCTCCGACCAGGAATAACACCACTGCTTCTAGGCAGTATTGCTGTAGAAAGAAGAAGGAAAATATCAGAATTAGAATCATAGAATCATTTAGGTTGGAAAAGACCTTTAAGATCATCAATTCCACCCGTAAACTTAACACTGCCAATTATCTGCTTCACTTGAAGTGGTAGAACAGGATCCAAAATAGCTTTCTCTGCCACACAGCTCAGCAATGAACAACCCTGTATAAAGAACCTGAATTAAAAATGCCATAAAACAAATGCAACCGATCTGTGCCAGGTACAAGAAGTCTTGCTGTAAGAAAGACTTTAATTGCAATAATGAATGATTAATGTTTATTTCCTGGAGCACTGCACCTCCAGATTATTGTAAGATGTTAACTCAGCTTTTTTAACACTCATGTTGAGGTCACTGATAAGAGTCAACTATTTCAGCAGGATTTGTCTCCAGTGCCGTATTACTGCCCCCCACCCCAAAAAAAATTTACCTGTATCCACACACTCATGATCTGTCAGTTCGAAGCAGAACTTGACACTGAGCTGAAACAGCCTGGCACTGCTCTATTAGGAGCAGCCAAATTTGGAATTGCTGATGCTCAAGTTTGTAATGCAGTGGAGGGACAGTTACCCTGTGATGACATTTGAGTCAGTCCATGTGTTTCAGGAATTTTACAGCACCAGAGACTTCTGTATGATACTTTGGGCACAAATAATTCAAGTTATGACAGCTCCAAAGATAATCTCACAGTACTAAACCAGAAAAAGTTTGCCTATAGGACACAGCCAGTGAGATAACTAACCAGTTACAACCAGAATTTGGAAAGCTCAGGCATTCAGTGATGATCATGCCAATAAATAAATTAAAACAAAACAAAACAAAACACCAACACATTTCCTACAGTAAACTAAGAATACAAACCTTGAGATCCCTGTGCATTAATCCTTTGCTGTGCAGAAAGTCAACTGCTTCAGCTATCTGCAGAAATATCTGCAGACACTCTGTCCTTTCCCTCTCCTCTATCATGCATCTTCTGCTCATCCAGTCTTTAAGGTTCTCTTTCCGGCAGAGCTGCATCTGGATGTAAAGATATACCTTCGGAGAGGTGGGCTTGACTTTTTCTGCAGTATTTTTAGAAAGGTCCAGGCTTAAACTTGTCGGCCTCGGTGGAGAAACAGAGAGAGGACTTCCTGAAGCAGATTTCTTGTTATCAGATTCCTTTGTACTTTTTGCCTTATCCTCAGAAAGACTCTCATCATGTGAAACATCAGCTTTATCCTCCTTACTAGAAGCATTTCCACAGCCAGAATCCTCAAACACAATAGAAGAGGAGGTCCCTTCCCTCAGATGTACAACAGGAACAGCTGAAGAGCAAGTTTCCAAGGAGTGATCCAACTCATTATTGTTGATAGTACTGTCTTCTACATCACAGCCTGTGAGGACACTGTCCTGAAGGTTTAATAGTGGATCTTCTGACTGGTTGTCCCTGTTGTCCGTGGCAGAAAATTCCAGAGGAGAAAACTGGCTTCCGGATGAATCGGACTGACCACAGGGTATTCCCATGGACCTTACCCTCTCCGATGAATTGGCAATAACTTCAATGTGGTCCTTTGTAGAAAATGGCTCTGTTCTGATCTTAAATGATGGGACATCCATCGGACTGGGAGAACTGAGTGGCCAATCAGTGCTAGAACAAAATCGAGAGATCAAAACTACAGAACTTCATTCCACCAGAAATGCATTTTCAGAAGCCCAGGTTTTAACAACTGCTACCTCTGAGAACTGTGTCATACCATAATTGTAAATGACTATCCAAGTGTGGGAATCACTAATAACCAGGATTTAGCATCCATTTTTCTTAGCAAGGATGATGTCTTCTCACTGAGACAAGAGTGTTGATAAAAGGAAAATTTAGCAAGCTCTACTGCCTGGATTCCCAATGTGCAATCAGGCTCATCTTCAGCTTGAAAAAATTCAGTCCTTTAGAACATGCATTGCAATAACTATTTAAAGTGCCTTGGAAGAATTACAGCTGTGAAATGTTAATTTGATGCCTGAAATATAAAGGTCGCTATATTCTAAAAACTGTTTGGCATGTTAAGATGTTATTATGAGACCACTAAATAGTCTTGTATTAGGCCTCATTCTTTAAATGCTAACATACACCCACTTTTTGTTTTCTCTTAACATCCTTTAACTCCTTTATCTAATTTTCCATTTTTAACCTACTTCTACAAAGCTTTATAAATCGTCATTCTGATTATCCCTCACATATTTCTGCTGAAATAAATTCATTGAAGCATTGCAGTACTGAATCAGATCCATCTAAACCAAGACAACAAAGAGGAGAAAAGCAGTGGAAAGGAACAAAGAGGACAAAGATGCCAAAGTTTAAAATTGAATCACAGTAGCAATGCTCCAACCTTCCAACCACCCAAAGATTCAATTACAGAAGTTAAATTAAGAAGTACAAGATGTTTCCTAAGCGAAAGAAGGACCTTAACACAACAGAGGACCCAAAAATCAAGAGACGCCACGCACAAGTGTGATACATTTGTACCTTGTTCAATTGAAAAGTTGATAGGCTAAGTTAATAATCATCTCTTTCCTACATAGTCTCTCCATCTTTCTGGATCATCTACCAGTTCTCCAGTTCTGTTGATGTACAATCTCAAATTCAGTTGTTAAAAAACCCCCACAAGTTACCTTTCATCTTTTAACCACTGTTCATCCATCTTTTCCTGCCATCTCTCAGGTGGAGCTTCCAGCCATGCGTTAAAATACCGAACAATACCTGGATGCTCAAGTTTAGCTAACGCCTTGACTTCCCGCATCACTTTTTCACGAGCCAGCTCCCTACAATTTGGGGTGAGGAGAACGACAGAGACATGGTCATATAAAGCAACAACATAGCACAGAAGTTTCTGCAAAGGAATTTAATCAAAGCTAGCCCAGTATAAACCAGGCCAGTAGTATTGCTCTTCACAAGAGAAGACAGATATGTCTTAAATTCCCCAGAGTAACTCCTTTAGGTTAGAAGTGTGGAGGAGCAGTACGTGCTCATAATGGCTAAGTATTTAGTCATCCCTTTTCTAATAATTACAGGCAGCAAAACCGAGAAGAAAAGGTTCATCTTGCTCTCAACTGTTCACAAGGATAGAAAAGAGACCACTAACAGTAATATTCTACAGGGATGTAGAAGACACTGACACAAAAGAAGACAGACGGTAATACCTTAATATTTCTTTTTTAATTGGCATAATGTAAGGAGACTGCGTAAATACTATCTCCATTCTACGGACAGGAAAGCAGGTAGCCTGGTATGTTACTGAAGTAAATAATCTCTCTTCATATGACCATAACTGGATCAAATGAAGTCAGATGGTTTTATTTTATGGGTTTGAATATACTTGGAAAAAAAGAATTTAGGCTACCTTAAATGTCTGAACAAAACCTTTACTCTTAAATAGTCACGCTTATTTAACACATTCAAAAAAATAGTAATTCTAGATTTCAGAGCTTTACCCCCTCCCTCTACTGGCCTGCCTGTTGCTGTTCTAACTTGAGATTTCCAGAAGCAGTGTCTCCCATCTCCCACTAAAAGGAACTGCTGCAAGCTCTGTGTAGGGTAATTCAGCAGCATGGCTTGACCACCTATGACTGAAAGAAAAGGTAGGGGTTGTGGGACCAGAAAATGAAACAAATGGACAAATGGAGTCAGAAAAGCTGGTGAAGGAGAGCGAAAAGAAAGAGAAGGTGGAGTAGGAGAGGTAAGGAGAGGAAGGAGAGAGGCAAATTAACAGCACTACAAATAACTGGTCCTGTTATCAAAGGCTCTATTCATCAAGGAAATCAAAGGAGTTCCCATGTAGCTGCAGCATCCTCACAGGGGTCCTGCTATGCAAGTATTTTAGCCAAGCAGGTCACCCTTCTGCTGCGATTACATATGCCAAATTCTTGATGCCAAAACTAAGTCAGCCCCCCCATTAAAAAGTATGTCATTCATCCTAATGTAGTATCTGGGAAATCAGTTCAGGAACAGATGGTTCAGTGTAGGATGGGATCCCACCATTCAATTCATTACTCCTCCTATATTGCAACAAGCTCATTCATTACCTGTTAGGTAAACGGATCCGTTTGATAGCATAGTTGCAGTCATCCACTTTATTTCTGGCTTCAAAAACTACTCCAAAACCTCCACGACCCAGACACTGAATTGGTTCAAAATCTGTCAGGTATCTGGGAGGAGAAGGGTGTGAGGAAGGGACAGAAGAATGGAGGGAGGATAGAGGAGAAAAATGCATTAGTATAGATAGAAAAATAAAGTCATTTATGGCTAAGAGTGAAATATTTCTGTACAGGCAAAACACACTGAATAACTCAAAGTGTTTCTTATCTTTTTTCCCTGCTCACCCACTGAGGCAATCAGATGGTTACCTATTTATGAAATGGATACTTGCTGACCATGCACTGTGTATCACAACCCAGCAAGATCCATTATGCATGCACATGACAAACAGAGGAAGTTTTTCAGAATATCAGGTTGCATGCTTACTGGATCACGGACCTTGAATCTGTAGCCTAATTTTCTATACCCAAACTAGGTGGTGACAGCTAAGTATTTTCTAAATCATGATTTGCCTTTAACCCCACGCCAAATAACTACTTTTGCAACTAGTCCCTCTAAGCATCCCTTCTGAAACATCGCTGTTCTTAAATTTCACTATCTTACTCTTCCTCATTTTAAATACTCTAGTTCTTACTTTCAGGGAGTTACAAATGTACAGGAGATGGTCACATTTTCTTCAGAGTATCATGACATGGCCCTACACACCCTTCTGTCTTAACCAACTCCATAACAGCAACAAAGGTTTGCTCCAAATATAGTCTGCTTTTTCTGCAGAGTATATAAAACATCACCAGTTTCCATCTGCAATTGCCTTTCTCTGCTTTAATCCATAAACACAGAAACAGAGGGAGTAAAGACTGATTAAGACCTTCAAGAATTAATCTTCCATTCCACATATCAGCAGGAAATACGAGAGCAGTGTTCCTGATCACAGGTATCCTGTAGACTCTACAAGACTGCTTAGACTAATTGTAACTGCAATCTCCCATCAGTAATGGGGTGACAGGGTTATTTGTGTCAGTTGCCGATTATCCTGCGAAATCAGAGGACTAGGACAGGTAAGAACAAGTGAACACTTACTTTTTCCTGCAGATAGTATTAGCTGTCACACTGACTGAAAACCCTGTAGATGTTGTGTTGAACTGAGCTCACCTTGACACGTATCCAGAGTTCTTGACATCACTCCAGCTGCTGTCTTTAACATCTCCACAAGTGGGCTCATATTTACTATCAGTCTGACACTGTGTTTCAGATTCCTTCCGCAGCTAACGAAGGTTACCAAAACAAGAACAAAAAACAAACAAACAAAAAAATTCAACTCCTTGAGTACTTGAGACCAGTTTGTACCCCTAGATATGGCATTCAATAATTTCAGTGTAAATATCTCCAAAGATGTCAGATATGGTTGAAGCAGTCTAATCTGCTTGCTGAAGCGGTTAAGCAAATTGTTCACGGCAGCTGACAGCCTTCACAGATAGATTAAAGAATAAATTTAGACTTTTGATTTTGTTACCTCATTAGTTATTAACTTATTAATACTACTCATTGCAGACTCAAAACTGAAAGAAAAGGCAAGAATAATACCTTCTGTATCCAGAAAAAATACTTACTCTGCTGTAAGGATGGGGATGGAAGAGTTTGCGTACAATAAAAGTTGTGGCCACAATGCAAAATATAATGGTGCCAACAATTTCTTTCCACCAGTGAAGTAGAAGAACAGGATCTTTTTTGCGAATGTTTTTGTAATTTGTATCATCAAAAAATCTGACAGTGATCTGGGTGCTACGTTTATTTCTCTCTCTCTTGTAGTAGGGTAAGTAATAACCATTATCTGTGTACAAAGACAGAAAGAAGGCATAGGTTTACTCGTAGGTAATTACAAAACAATTTTGTCTTCTCGTTAATAGCTTTCCTCAAGAGACACATTATATTTTCGTTTGCATGTGCCATGATTTTAAATGGCACATAAGCAAATTCAGTTAATCAAGGTTGTGGACTCCATGGCAGCTAGGCCTCCCATCAAAGTTTACTACTTCAGAAGGCCTGACCACTGATAGCTTTAAACCAGAGTATCTTCCATATGGAAAACTTTATACCTCCAGGCTGAGTCTCTAGCACTGTTAGCAAATTCTGAAAAAAAAAATAATTCACAAGCTTTTTCCACTCAGACCAACTATCAGTGGCAATGGCAGTACACACAATACCTCTGCAGCAGGAATTTCTGGCGCTCAGAAGTGTTTTGTGTGGCACTAATTGTACATACATTGCAATTTGGAAATCCTAGTTTGGGCAATAATTTCCTAGTTCATTAAATGTTAAAAAAATACACATATTTAATATCAAACATATGGCCATTTATCGAATTTCACAGATAATAAATCAGCAAACCTGGTTATTTGAAACAGTTCAGAATTTGGAACTTCCACCTACCATATGGATATTGCAGAACGGAAAGTGCTCCATTACTGTACTCTTCATGAGAATACTTGTCATTGCTGAGACACTTATCAAACTCATCAGACCCCACCAACACTGGAGTCCTGGAAGGAGAATCTAAGCATACAAATGACACAATTTTCTGAGCTGAACTGTTATAAAAATTCTGTTCTTGTATTCATTAAATGAGAACTCCAATTGCATAATCTTAGAAAAAGTCTCTTGGACTAGATCATGAGAACCGAAATTAATCCAAGGAAACATTAAGAAAGGTATTTTAAGGTAACAGTTACTTAACACCTCTCCCCCTTGCCAAAATACTAGTTTTGGACAAGTCAATTCACTCATAATTCACATCTCTGCAAAAAACTTCTTGTTTTTGTTGAAAAATTTGATTTAGAAGACCCAACATTTCATTACTAAAAAAGACCCTGTCAAATCCATACTAAAAGAAAGCAGACATTAAACATTTAAAACAAACAAACAAACAATTAATAAAGCACAGAGATAGTTCCTGAACTGGTTTACAGCTGGAAACATTAGACTAGTTTGAAACATACTGGAAATCAAGACACATGTCTTGTCTTTTCAGAGCTAAGACAGTATATGAAACTCTAGATTGTTACTTACGAATTAAAGGTTTCCATTTGATTTTGGGGAGAGGAATAATTGCATTATCATTCCTAGATTCCAGAGCCTTTGGGTTGGTTGGGAATTTCTCAGAAATTCTGACTGATGACTGAAGATACAACTGGCCCCTGTACATACCTAAGTAATAAACCAGAGAGAGTATTAGTCTTAAGATTTCGTTCCCTTCACTCCTGAATAAAATTGTGCAGTTAAAATATGTGGTTAAAAACATTTCTGAAAATGTTTCTTTATATTCTGAGAATCTGAGATACTGATTCTGATTGCTAGGCTGAACGAATTCAAGTAATATCTTCCCCCTGTTCTAGAAAAACAAGAGACCAGGACATCTCATTTTCACTGTTGGAGAGCTGGTGCTACAGAAAAATGCCAGCAGTTTTTAAGAGCTATAAACAGCTTGGGCTTTGCATAGATAAGACTTCTTTCAAACTTCCTACCCTTGTTAATGCTGGTACAGATTACTCCTCAACAGTCATTACCAGGAAGGCTGGAACAATCTGGCTTCTTCCTTGTGTTATTCTTTATCTGTGTAACCACTAACAGGAAAGCTACAAAGTGTAAAGACTTACAGAAAAAGGCTAAGGCAAACAAAGCCTTAGAAAACCAAAGCACGTTTACCTCCCAGAGACAGACAGACAGCTGAGAGGAAGAAGGACCTGGGGCCACTCTATTTCGAATTGTCACAAACCACACCAAATGAATTCTGACAGCTGGATGAAAACTTAGCCACATAAAATCTTAACTGAAATTTCTTCATGGTAAGTTACTGTAATCAGTGCAGAGGAAAAAATGAATGCGACAAATTAGCGTGCTAGAGGGAGATCTTGCTCATTGCTTACAGAGCAGTAAGACTGCCTTGTTAACTATAAACCTATCTTTAAAAGTTTCAAGACTTTCAATCATCTCCAATGTACCAAAACTACAAAGCAGTGAACATTTCAGAATCAAAATGGGAAAGATTTATGGGTTTGAAATGTTTTGATTTTGAAAAAGGGGGGGGGGGGGGGAATCAATCGTTTAACTAACACTGTTTAGGATAAACAGGCATAGATACTAAATTCTGCCATAGCCAAAGGCATACTGTACCTTCTATAATTTTCAGAATTTCTAAGATGGGTACACAGAACTCTGACTGTGAATGACAACAGCAAAGATGATCAGAGCAGGCTAGGAAGAAATGAGAACATATCTCTACCTTTTGAAAGTCTTTAAATCAAGTCAAGGTGCCTTTTTAGGATATATGCTATTGAACATTTTTGGGGCTTTATGAAGCAATGTGGGTTGAATTTAACAGCTTTCATTATGCAGAATATCAGACTGGACATGTTACAGCTCCTCTTAACTGTAACCTACTGGTACAGAAAGATCTGCTTTATTACAACCTCAACAGAGAAAAGAATAACATTTACTACAGAAAATGCTGCAGTGGGTGTCTCACCCAAATAGACACTGGATTCTGTGGCCCCTCTGGCAGCTTCCACAAGATCTTCCTCATCTTCCAATACTTCATTGTTTGCAGTGTAACTTGTGTCATCAAATAGACTGATTGGAATTACTTTGCCATCCTTAACCAGCCATGCAGAAGCAATTGGAGTGCAAAACTGAAGAAGAGAGAGGTAACTGGAAAATTAATATTGTATTAACTATATATCATGTAAGAATAACGTTAAACAACGTGCTTAAATTCCTTGGTTTAATTTTCTATAACAGATGTAGCAGCTCAAAGGCAGAACTTCAGTTAAAAAAAAATTACAAGCAGATGTGTGCTTCTTTACAAAGACAGCGCCTGAAACCCAAGATGAAAGACATCATCTATGATGCTGCAAAACTTCTACTTTTGTAACATTTAATATTCTGCCTTTTCCCCTACCTGGTATTCCCATTCCAGATGTCCCCCTTGTTTGTTAAAAGCCATCACCTTCCAGTCAGCTACTGAGACCTTTATCACTGTATCTTTCATCATGGCTTCCTGCTCATCCACATCCGAAATAATTTTTGTTTCTTCCTTGTTCATATTTGATTTAAAATTGCTCTCAATATATCCCGCTCTAGTTTCAATATCTGGGACATAGCGCAGCTCGAAGTGACCAACGCTGAAATTCCACCTTAAAGAAAAAGAGAAAAACTTTATAGAAACAACTTACGTATTCCAAGGAAGTCCCAAATCCCTTGTCCAGAAGATTCTTAAACTGAATTACCTATATTTGGCCCACATTTTCACAGTAAACTCTCAGACTGTCAGATGAACACAACTGTACCAGGTGAGGGAGTGCTACACCAGAATTACAAACCAAACAAGCTGAGAAATCTTATCCAACATGATGATGGGTGAGTTGAGAAAACAACTGGTGAAGTAGGGCCAATGGCATTACGGGTTTAGTATATGGAAATGACAATTAAAATCATCAAGTAGTACAGCTGAGTCTGTTTAGTAGGAAAACATTATTTAGCTGATGAAAGCAACAAGTATAAAGCATTTAGGAAGCAGCATTTTACACAAGACGTATCTCTTCATTAATAGAGCGGATTTAATTTGAAACATAAGGTTTTTCAAGCTGAGGGAGGGACAATGCCTTTTTTTTTTTTTTTCCCCCTTCCCTTTTTTTAAATCCCACACACAACCTAACACAGGATTTCTCTGACTGGTACTTCATAAAACCAGGACTGCTCATGTCCCATAGGTTAACATCGAAAAAAGGACAACTGAATAAGTAACACAGAGTTGTCTTGCAGAGCCAAAAGCTCTTTAATTTTTGTAAACCAACAAATTAAGGCAGAAAATGAAAATCACTTTCAGAAAGAGAAAGAATAATTCTTTTCTTTTTTCCATGATATAGACCAATGCTGTAGAGAAGACACAGATAGGAAAGGATCGCAAGTTTGTGTCTTCAACAGCAAGAAGGGGGAAAATATTTCCTGAACAGTATGTTTGGGTACCCAAAGTTTCTTAGGACCAGTCTGGCAACCACCAGGAGCCCAAACTGTCTCCTTAAAGAATTTACTACCTTATGGTAAGTTTGGCATATTTTACATACTCAGTTGATCTATTAAAAATTTTTCTTTCTCTGGATTAAAAACCCAGATCTATCCTGTAAACTCCACAGCAGCCATACCACGTCACCAGGAAAGCACCTCTGTTTCTGACTACAAAGACAGGAGGATTCTGGTGCACAAGATGCCGTACTATGTTTCTGAAAAAAGAGATGTATGAAGGAAAAAGCACGTTTTTATGACATATCTCTCCCTGCCAATATCAGTCTCCAAGAACCGCGGAACACAAAATTTCTCTTTTCAGACATTTGATCTGCTAATCTATTGGAGTTCTAATTAGGTTATCTCTGATACACTACGGATGCACAACCTGTCAAATCCTGCTGCTAACAGAAGAGGGAGCAGGGGAACAAGGAATAACTAGTTTTCCACTAAACTGTTGGGCAGATATTGTATCTATGTATGGCAACTAGCCTTTTAGACTTGTATTTTTATGAAGTGGGCGTTGTTTGGTGCTTTTTTTTTTTCTTAGTAGAATACATATCTGTATTTTTATAGAAATCTTGATGTATTAAAACTTCAACGTGACAGCATTAGGAAAGTCACAGACTGAACCAGTTTCTACAGCTTGTAAAGAACAGACCACCTACGTTATGAAATGAACAAAATAGATTTAAGAATGGGACTTCTAAAAAAATAAGACTGAAGATATTTAAAAATATCAACTTAAAATGCAAGCTGAAGACATCAAGTATGAAAAAGCCAGTGACAGTTACCATGAGTAGGTAAAGAACTTAAAAGTGAATCAGTAGGTCATAAGAAGACTTCTAAACTGTCTCCTTTTGTACAAAAATCAACAGTTGGAACAAACACTAGTGACATTTGCCTTGTGCAGTAACAAAGTCTTTTGAGGTATGCAAGGACAAGGAAAGTAATTTTCATTTGATTTAGAGGGAGTACATATGTGCACATCTTTTCTGTCTAATCATCTATAAAACTGAAGTTCAAGACATTTTTCAAAAGCACTGAAGAGCAGAGGGGTTAGATGCTAGCCAACAGTCTGGTGCATTCCTTTGGTTAACAACCTAAACTCCCTTGTGCAATTCCTAGACTAACAAGAGTAAAAAGAAGGTAAAACCCTTAAAACATTACGTATTAAGAACTTATCTCTACTGGATTGTTTCTGAACAATTCTTACGCTTACTTTTCATTGCCACTGCGTGGTCCAACAGCACGGACTGTTTTCTGGGTTCGGTGTAATAGGAGAGTCTCTTCCTGTTCTGTTTCATCATCATCCCACCGGCGACAGCCCATTGCTGAGCAGATGTACTTCACCTAAGGGACAAGGCAAGAGACTTGCACATGCCTTGAAGTTCCAAAGAACTTCAAGACAAACAAATGTAATCAACAGCAATATTCAAAGCTAACAATCCTTACAACGTATTTTTGGCTCACAGGCTATTTGGAGCTCCGTGATTTTAGATGCTCAACTTGAGGGATGTTGAAAAGCCTGGTTTAAGAGATAAGGGCTTTTCAGAACTAGAATTTTCAAAAGATTTTAGTAATTCTACAGTTTGGGCTATTTTGACTACCTTTTGCCTGTAGTTTGCACGTATGTCTACTTCTAAGAGAAAGAAATCTTAACTCTCTCTTTTCCCACCATTTCTATGGACATCGAAAGAACACTCCTACAAGACCCACAGCATAATTCTACTTTCTGCCATATTCGTCTCAGCGTAACTCTATTAGCTTCAAATGAAGTACTACTGATTTATATAAAATAGTGCAGAGCCTTCCACTTTTGCCCGGTCAGTTATTAAAGGGGAAAGAAGACCTTATTTAACTCTCACAGTGACACAGACTTTGCAAGAGTCCCAATCTCAAACAGAACTTGGATTATATGGGCAACTGTATTTTGAAAAGGGAGTTGAACACACTTTCAGAAAGTCTGAATCAACATCATATTGCCAAAACCGACAGACTACCCAAACTCTTAACAAGGAAGAGTAAGGCACTATTTCCTGTATGAAGCACCTTTGCTACTGTGAGCATAAGCCAGGAATCAAAGCGGAAACTGAAATTTCCACTTCGTGAACACCGGGGGAGGAGCAGTCTGTTAGTGCATAGTGCCCTCTGCTATCAATGAGGAAATCAAAATGATTTCATGAACTCTTGTTTTGGATCTATGCTCTTTATCACTATTGACTACCCTACACCATGCCATAGACGTGTTCTACATTAAAATGTATGGTCAAAATGAAAAACCTGATTTTGTGGAAAACAAACATTGGAAGTTTAAAATTCTTAAACTTTTTAACTTGTTTTGAAATGCACCAACATTTCTGATTTAGCAAATGTCTGTTCTTCACTACACAAAGTATCTACAAGCATTTTAATGACATCTGACACTAAGGACAGGGAGAGAGATGTGAATTCTAGGACTCTGAATAATGCAATTAATTCCTGTGCTTTTTCTAGCCTTTTTTTCTTCCATGTTTTTTCAAAATATACAACTTTCAACCAATGGATTTTGGAAGAAAAATACATTCTGAACTAGTCAGATAGCAAGTAGTTTTCAACTTAACTTTTGCATACAACTTCAAAATGTAAGGAGAACTTCTAGGAGATAGTAAGCTCACTGAAAACAACTACAAATCTTAATCTTTTGCATATGTTGAATGTTTTTCTTGTTTTCAACCAGCTATCTCTCATTAGTTGTGAAAAATCTGAAATTAGTTGTGAAAAAAGTGTGTCACCTAAAGCCTTCATTGATATGCAGTAAGCTGAACAGCAAAGTTCAAGCAGAGCTATATGATCAAGCTGAACTCCTCTCCCAGCTTGGTAGGGAAAGGGGTCATCCCTCTTTTTTCCCCTCACTCAACTCTGGTCACAACCCCCTGTCCCTTCCCTTGTGCTAGCTCTGGCACTCCCCAACCCTTTGCTGAGCTGGCTACAGCTAACCCAGCACAAAACTAATCCAATAAAAAGCAAACAGTTTTCTGTTGGGTTAGCAAGTTGAATCAGCTTAGCGAAGTGTGGGACAAGTGTTAAAGCCACCACAGGGGATACAGCAGGAGCTCGCAGGCAGAAGATGGCAGTGGGGGCTCAGCCACACCAGCTGCACCAGCTGTTAGCCTTACTCCAGCCCGCTCCAGCTGTTGCCCAGGAAGCTCAGATTCTGCTCTTTTGTGCCATGCAGTTGTACACTTGAGCTGTACTGCAGTTTAAATCTCAACAGCAACCTATTTGCAAGCCAGTGCTTGAAACACACACCCAGAAGGCAACTTTTCAGGCTCTTACCTTCCCTGAGTATGAGCTCAGCCCATAGGTCGTCAAAGACTTTCCCCCAACTAAGACGACGTCCTCGCCGAATTTGTAGGATGACTCGAGAAGAGATTCAACTGTGAAAGGAACTGCTTCCATGCTCTCTCGATCCCGATCCCACTGGAAAAGGTCCCCATCCAAGGAAGGGATTATCATCTTATTTCCAAATACCTGAAATAATTGAATTGAAGGTTAGCTACCATTTAACCACAATTTTATCAAAACACACAGATCACAAATGGAAACACAAATGCTGTATAAACAAGTACAGTGCGTTATATTCCAGCATCCTATTTTATGGTTTTGTATCCCAGAGTCTTATTTTTCAAAGTTATACTGAAGACAGAAAACTTTCCGGCATTCAAATCCAATCTGCATTTCACTATTCTTAATTAAAAAACAGTTCAGCATGTGACACTTCTTCCACTTTAAGCAAAATATTTTAAAGCTCAATCAGTTGATAGATTAGTATTAATCCAAACTGTAGAATATATAATACTGGGAGAAGCATTCTTGAAGAGAGAGTCGCTGGTTAAAGTGCAAGTTTTGCAGATTATTTGTGGTAGTTTCAAGACAGTGGCATTGTAGGTAAGTTCTACTTCATTGGTTTTTTTCTAGAGCTAGTTTACTGCTAAACACAGAATCAATCACTCTCTCTAGATCAGAAGACTGAATTCAGTTTTAAAAGAAAAGCTGAGGCTCTTTTGCAGTTAATGACTACTCCAGAACATCTACTGTCCTGTAAAGCAGAGAGCAAGTATCACTGAGATCAGAGCTCACATGTCACCTTTGCCTTCCCAGACAGTTAAATCTAACTTCTCGTCCCCAGAATTTCTTATGGTTTAGTATACCATTCTTTTAAAATTTGCCTGGCTTTTTGTTTAAACACACAAGTCAAAAAAAATCTTCACCAGGATACAGCATTTCATCCATTAACACTGAGATTTTCAAGGAGATCCTAGTTCGGAAGTATGAGTCATTGTCAATGAGTACTAAGGGACTTATTAAGAAACTCATTATCAGCATGATAGACCATAACTAATACTGTGGAGCCACAGTGGCTGTGCCCATCAAGAACAGTGAGAAACCATAGTCCACATAATCTTAGCTTTTGAGGATATGGATTAACATGGAAGATTTTAATGCTTTTTCAGAACCTCTGTCCATTTGGGCAGTATTCTACAACATAATTACATTAAATTCAGACACTTTACACATTAGAATTTAAAGACTAGTTCTGGTACATGTATATTAGTCACTTCAAAGTGTTCCTGCTCAGACTCCAAGGCACAGATGTGTATTACGAAGCTACACAAAAGATCCAGAAGGTTTCTGGTTATTATTTCTGGAACCACTGTGAGGATCTGAAACCACTTCTCCTTCATGATTAAAATTCTCCATAACATGAGACTTTTTATTCTTACTAATTGTGTCACAGACAAGCAAACAGAATTAAGCAAAGCTGGGATTCACCTAAACAGGAAGGGAAAGACAGATCTTGTAAATGCGTGCATGTCATGACTGTCTGACACACCTCATTCAAAAAGAAAATTTAGGTGAATTACCCAACAATACTGGTGACTTATTTAAGATCCCTAAAGGATCCAACACTGATGCTTTCTGGCTTTGAAAAGCCTCATCATGACTGACAATTAAAATAAAAACTCCTCTCAGGAGCACAATGTGTAATTGAAGGGATGATAAAAATAAACCGCCAAGAGCAGCTATGAAGTGCTTTACAAAGCAAAATGAGGTATGTTCTTTCCCTCCCACATATTCACCTTATGGCAAAAGAGGCCAAACATCGTGGAAGAAACATGGCACGAGATCTGTGATGCACAAGAAATGTTGCATTACGGCCTACCATTGGGCAGGAAAAATACACACATACACAGGTCTATACATATGTTTACAGAAATAAACCAACAAAAAAGCAAAAACTTTTCAGGGAGGGGTCATTTGTAGCAATCGCCTGATCAGTGGAAAAACAAAGCAAATAAAATTTACATAAACATTCATATTCAAGAGCAGCCTTGTGATCTTGAGAAACAAAGGCATGCAGATTTTGGAAAACACCTTTTTAAAAACAAAAGATGCCAGTGCCAAAGTTGCAGCTGTAACCATGTTGCAGTATCTTGTTAAAACATTCAGCACAGAAGAGTAATATCATAAAATGTTTTTGTAATATATAAATTCAGAAATGCATAATAATTTTGATGACAACTTTTAGACCGTGGAGCTGTTACTTTGCATTAATAAATCCCCTCTAAGGTTTCTTCCTGCACGTGGTCCAGATACCTGTAAGCAGTTTGGAGGCCCACACTCACCTCCAGCAATATGAGATATTCCATATACAAATAAGAATGAACAGCAAAGGTTCTTTTTACAAGTTTTCCAAACATACAAAAGCCAAACCAGGTCCTGTGCTACTCTTTCAGCACACAGAGCCCAAGCCAAGCACACCGAGCCATCAACAGACTTCAAGTCGGATCCTGAAGAAATTCTATTGGCCATCAGTCAGCTAAATTCATATAGCGTGATCAAACCAGATGTGTGCCACTGGCAGCTAGACAGCCACTTGCAAGTTCAGACTTTCAGATACACTTGCTGGAATCCACAACCGCAATGGATTTGCAAGGCAGCATGCTCCAAGGGCTGCAGACCATCCCACGGTTTTGTGAAGAGAGGAGGCAGCGGTGCAAACTGCCCAGGAATCACTGCTGAGCAAGGGAGACTCTCGGTGGGTAACTCTGCAAGCTCTCCGGACAGCACGACACACCTCTCCTGAAGTGTTTCCCTCGTCCTGAAGCTCTTGCTCCAGGGCGTGAGTAGGAAATTTTCCACTAGCAAACAACAGGCAAAACGTTGGCCATTTCTGGGAACCACACGCCCAAATTCCCAACACACATGAAGCTCACTCAGCAACATGCACTTGTGTACTCCCACGATATGGGTCAAATCAGGTCATGGCTCGTGTGCCTTCAAAAATTCCCTGACCGTGGGACACTGCCTGCTCATCTGTTACAACCTCGGTCCCCATAAGCTGCAGAGGACAGATGAGACTGTTTCAGTCATCTCTGCTGATCGCCTGCCCGTGCTCCCAACCTTGAGGGTGCCTACAGGAGCAGCACGACCTGCGTGACATTGGGAAAGAAAGGCTGAGAAAAGACACAGCTGCTGAACACATCAGGAAAGGGAGCACAGGCAGCAGAAGGAGCTATCGCATTGAAGGACAATGCCAGAGTACGAGTAGATGGGGTTAAACTGACCGTAAGTAAGTGCAAGCCAGACATTTAGGCTACTTACCATCACAAATGTGGTATTTCACAACAGAAACTGAGAACGGAGGGGAAAAAAAAAAAAATCACCTTCTTTTAAGATGAATCTATCTATAAATGGGATTACATGACATACTGCTGACAAGGGACTGCACCTGATTACCACAAAAGTCGTCTTTTACTAAAATAGCTTTATTTGAAGAATGGGGCATGTATGCAAATGTGTATACTTGCAGGTGCCCACATACACATGTAACGAAAGGCATTTGTATCCACTTGCGCTGACATCTTTTTAAAGAGCAGTTGAGCCAGAGGCTTTAGAAGGACATTAATAATAACAACTCCTATACGAGTTATGCAGCTCATTCTCTAGTACATCAGTAGCAGTAAAGGGACTTTCCTTGAAAGTACTAGCAATGAGCATCGGCATGCAGCTCAGGTAAAGGAATGACATCACCCTGTATCTCAAAAGCATTACCTCATCTCCTAATCCAAGGAGTGAGTCACCCAGGCAGTCAGCTGCAAATCTCTTGGCACAGAAAATGTAGGTTACCACGATGCACTTACACATTCCTCTGATCTGTCAATGTAAATAGCTATTTGTTCAGCTTCACTGGTCAGCAATATGGCACATAATTGTTAAGTGGCTTGTCTTTCAGAAGTAACACTTAAAAAAACCCCCACATTAACTATCGAGCCCTAAATGAGACGCTGCTCTTTTGCTCATTAAGAGTTTGAAGCTGAAGTTCTCCATTGGTTCGGCGCAGGGTGCCGCAGCCCTATCAGCGGCGCTGGCTGCTCAATCTCCAGGCCGACGGGTGAGGTAATGCAGTTTCTAAAAAGCCTTCACAAAAAAGCAAAAAAGCATAACGATCTGAAATGGCATACGCTACCAGGGAATTTGCTGTCTAGACTCTTTACTGGAAAGGAGGGCACTGCACATGAGGTTCCACGGCAGGTTGATCGGTGCAGGAAGAAAGCTGCTGATTTGTAGCAGTGGAGAAAAGAAAAAAAGAAAGAAAGAAAGTATCGTGTAAACAGAGATCAAAACAAGCTGAAGTACTAAAGCTTCCATGAGCTGTTTAACAGTAAGTGTGACATTCATTTCCCATGCCTAACACTCTATCACAAGGAGCAAAAATCAAGCCTGCTCACATGCAGGCACATCTGAGACAAGTCTGGTGCCAAAACAGTCAATATTATCATTTTCAGATGGGCTGGACTTTCCAATAACTCTGAGGAAATAACTAAGCACAGGTAAAATTTTCTCCTTAGAACAAGAAGTGTTATGTCTTTCTGTTTTTCTAACACTTCAGCTTGTGCTTTTCAAACCTTACTCTTACAATAAACTGAAAGAGCTTAATTCCAGTTACTAATTAACTAAGACTAACCTATATGATCTTAAATGATACTAGTAACAATTTTTTTTCCTCTACGGTTATCTCTACAATAGGATCACTGTAACAAAAAGGATCAAAGCCAACATCAGGCATCTTCTTAAGAAAGCTACTTCTCAGCAAAAACTATGTCTTTTAAGCCCCTTTAAAATTAAGCGAGGCAACATATTAAAAGCCACATACAGCAGCTTCACTCTAAAGGGTAGAAACAAGAGTCTGCACAAACAGATCTGGGAAAGAGAAGGCAATCATTATATGTTCCACTTATTTTTTTTTTTTAATTCATAAGCATACAATAATACTGGTATCCCTACTATAAATGTTCACAGAATTTTCAGGAGATATACATATACACACACACACACACACACACACAGCAAGGTCTTGAGATGTCCCTAATTCAGGCTGATCTGGAACTGATTTATTGTCTGCTCTTTTTTGGTACGCATGCAGGGAGGTATCTGCACAGATGCACTGGTTTATGACTTCCTTCCAGTACATGAGGTTATTTCTCCTCTTCAGCTTGGATTTCAGCATGTTGATTCATCTGCTCTCCCTTTACCTACCTGCAGAAACCTGAAGCACAGGGCACTACAAGGATGACAACATGCTGTTTCCAACAGGCAAACCCTAATCAAACAGGAGTACACTGGGATGAAGGGGCCAACTAGAGTCTAAGGAGGTATTTTTCTTTAAACCTTCTGCAAGGCGCACAACATCACCGCTTCCTTAAGAAGAGAACAAAGATCCAGGCACTAGTACAATCTTTTGAAAAACAAAGGCTGTTGAGCTAAGCTACTCCACTGCCTAAAGCACTGGTAAAAGAGCAAAGTATTCTTCAGAGCATACAGTGCTGTTTAACCAGCCAAGGAAGAAAATTGACTGCAAAGGGAAGTCCACGATTTACATCAGTAAAATGACCTTCTTAGACATGTTCAAGGGCAATGAGGAAGCTAAAGCAGGAAATACCACCAGACAGGTGGTTGTTTTGTCTAGAAAAACTTTCCTTCTTGTGAATGCCATCACTTCTGATCTCAGCACTACACTTGTTTACAAAGCGCGTACCTGTTCCTGACCACCTCCTCTTTCTGTTAACCAGCACAAGTGCCCAGTCCCTCTTCGAGACCAGGACCGTGAGAAAGGCTGCACTTGGACATCTGATGAATCAGTATTTTATGGAGCAGTTTATGGAGGCAGGATTACGTGGCCTTCCTCCTCTGAGGAGGTAAGAGCCAGCCTGTGCCAGAGCGGCACATCAGAGAAGCCATGGAAATCGGCTTCATCTCAGCCGGGGTGTGACAGACCCAAAGGACACACCAGCTCGGCACAGCAACAGCGAGCGTGGATGTTTCTCAGACCTCACGATGACTTTCGCCATCAGGCCGTATAGCTCACCCAGAAACAGTCCACGGGATCAGTCAAGTGACCAAACCTGGTCCCCTGCTCCTGCCTACATTAAGACCCGTATGACAAGTTTGTATCTATTATGGTCTTTCTTCTCCTTCCACTAACCCCTGTACTCCACAAGCTGGTAGTTTCTATTTCATTTTTTGTTGGTTAGAGAAGACTGCACCAAGTCATAAACATAACTTTCACGGCCGTGTATCTTGCACACAAAGCAATGCTGTAATCCTGTGCTGGATGAGTACTGAAGAACTTGTTTGAATACTCCTTCTTCTCTCTCCCCAAAGCAACACCTGCAACGTCCTTCCAATAACTTCATCAAATTACCACAGTCGGTATCTCCGTCGTGATTCTACATTTCAGATCTTAAAATCTGATCGGGTGTAAGCTACCAGGGCCCTGACAGAACTGTCTTTTACACAAACAAACAGATGATAGCAGCACAGTAGCTTGAGAATTATACTCTCCTTTCCAGTGTCAGGGGTACGGCATCCTGTTCACCTTGAGTTTGCCATTAAAAGAATTAGTCCTACTCTGGCCTCTGCCCTCCCTCGAGCAGCCATGCAGGGAAACGGAGGAACTCCACCGTGTCAGCCAGAATGCCCCACCTTCGTTTGCTGTGCAATCAAACAGACCCTTCTTCTGAAGGCTAGAAAACTAAAACACCACTGTTACTTTAATCATAGTCAAACAAGACTCGGAATTTTGACTACAGAGATGCCAGCCTGCTTTGCTGCCATGGTAACAGACTTTTAAAAACTGTTCTTCTTAATAATAATAAAAAAAAAACAACCAAAAAAACCATGCACAGTGCTTTAAGAAAGACTTTATTTTGACACTATTCCATCCCCCTCTAACATGGCAAGTTTTATTAACAAGAAAAGACTGCAACAGTCTTCTGGAAGTTAACAGCAGTCCTTTCTGAGACAAACCAGAGCTACTGTTACTGAGCCCATCACTGAGCTCCTTAAAACTAATAGCACATTAGGGAAAAGATCAGTGAAGAAAATTAAAATCACCTAAAACCTTGTCTCTACAGAAACAGGCCCTACACAGAAGCTCATTAGCCAGCATGTCAAAATTGGTACTGTTCTGGTATTGGGTTGTTTGAAGACGGTGTTTTAACTCCAGCACCACCTCCACCTGCCCCACTCCAACTTCTCTTGCAGACTACCCGGGCTCCTATAGCACCAGCTGGGGACTAAGCAACATGCTTCTCATCAGAGCGGGGGAGAACAGGCAATAGTAGAAGCCCCTGTCACTTCGGGATTTAAGCTGATCTCTGCCCGACCTTGCGTGTTTCTTCCCCTGGCTGGACAGGGTGTTTTTTAAATAAGGACACAAAGTCCATGTGTCTTGAAAAATTAAGTCACAGAGCAACTCCTATGGAAAAAGAGAGCCCAATACAGGAGGGGAACAGAACATGGCAAATGCACCGTCTCCTCTTTCAAGGATGCAAAGGAAGTAGAGTGCATGAAACATGCAGTGGCTCTGACAGAAAGATTAATAGTTACCTGCGTATAGAGGACAAAGTCCAGAAGAAATTCGGAAATGAGATGTCAGTGGCTGTGCTGCGAGAAGAATGATTTGCTAAACTAAAATGCTTAGCGCTTGAAACAGGCAGTTTCTTTTATAAAGATATAAGCTGGAGGTTCAAAAAGGCTTTAGGGCAGAGTAAATCACTTTGTTGTGTATTGGGCAGCTGAGCTCCAAATATTCAAGTTATCCATTCCCTGTGCTGAAACAGGTTATTTGTCTGGGCATTACTAGATTTGATCCATTTTAATATCTGTAACACTAGAACTGCTTAACAGCCAATACAAAACAGGCAGTGTACCGTATGTAATTAAATTACAAGCTACTATACAGATAACTAAACATCAGAGACAGTGAGCTGATGGTAAACGTCCTTTCCAAGATTTGCAGCGCTTTGACCATGTCTGTGAGCAGAAGAAAGCTGGTGACAAACATTAGCCCAGAGTGACTCTGAGAAACTCTCCTGGCTTTGTTCAAGGCAGAGCATCACTTGTGAGGAGCGGGGTTGCGAGCTCTGGTATCACACAAGCCACAAGATCTCATTCTGCAGCTTCCCACGTGTCTCGTAACAGAAGTTGTCATGCGCCCCAACGTCCTTACAGTATGAGTGAGAGGACACATGTCAGCACTTTATCAGAGCTTTATCAGTGCTAACTACATCAAGTGTCAGCAAGAAAACCACCAAGCTGCAGTTATAGGAAGTCTTTTGTTTTTTTTAATTGAACAAGACATTGGACTAAGATGACTGAAGATGTGCAGTTTTGATAGATACATAAGACCACTTGTCTAAGCAATAGCCCTACTTGTCAACTTGACAAAAATCATGATGCTGCATCATACTAACCACTAACTCAGCTTGGGCATCCATCAGCAATTCCCCTTCTCCACACGTTTACCACTTCACATTAAAAAGTTTGATTGCATTTCCTAGAAAAGCACAACTTCTGACTATCCAAATATTTTAAAACCATTAGTCTTTTGCTGATGACTTTTTGTCCGCTAAACATCATTAGAAGTTTATTTTCAGGAGAATTACAAATTATATTTTTTAGTTTCACCAAGAAAGCAGCAAAGGTCTGTACTCAGAAATCCACAGGTCTCTCTAGCAATTCTCCCAAGCCTGTCACCTCTTTATTCCCATGAACACTGTGCATGTTTCCAGCAACAGAAATGGAAAGAACCGCCTGTGCCACCAGGAATCATAATACATCGATGTAGTTAAAGAGCAGTCACATCTATTCTCTTCTTGCAAAACACAGGCTCCAATCCCCTTGACAGCCCTAATAAGCCTTCTCTGCCTCAATTGCAATTAGAATTTATCTTCCTTTGAAGTACAATTCTGGACACTCACTTCTTATTCATTATGAGCTTTTCCAGGAGCATTTAAGATACTAATATCTCTCTCTCTACCCACAGGCAGCACAGGATCGCATTTCCTTCCCCTGCAGAGGAATCGAGATGGCAGCTGATAACCTGTCATGGGATCTCTTAGTACACAGTATTCTCAGTTTTAAACTGGTCACCTCCAACCTTCGATAAAATCATTGTTATCAATCCCTACATCTTGTATTTCATTTAGTACAATTTAATTCTAGTTCTGTTATGGAAAACCTGTACGATAGAGAACTGGGTAATGTTCTAGTCCTCCTCTACAGGAGTGATACCTTCAGCTATCAAAGCATCTGGTATCTGGTGGTCCTACATCTGTCTCAGTAGTACACAAAAATAAGGATCAGCTACAGAACACAAAGAACTCTACTAGAATACTCTTCCAGGCAACTAAAATTATACCACCATACCTGCAAGGAAATATGAGTTTCCCCAGATTAGTCACCTCAATAACAAGTCCACTGGTTTACACTCTGCCTGCTTGAGCAGAGTGGCAATTTGGAGCTTTGCATCTGGTTACAACATATTAGAGCTGGAAAGTAATTTTACAGCATTAACAGAAATTTTAAAAATTTTATTCTTCATTCTGTTGAGTAAAACTTTGATTGAAAAAGTTTTGTACACACTCAAAGGCTTAAGAGAACCAACTTGTTATTCTTTGTATATGGAAATCTGACCCCATTGCACAGCATTTGCTCCTGCAAGTAGCGTGTACATTGCACACAGACTCTTCAAAGTGCTAAGCGGGAAAGATTGCTTCTGTTGCTGTTGTGCCTCATGCCAGATATTTTAAGATGCACAAATACATTAAAAGTTAAGATTAACACTAGTAAGCTAGACAAAGCCAGTTGTTTTTAAGCAGAATCCAGAGAGAAAGCCATTTGCTCAAAATGTTTGTGTCATTTGAAACAAATCTTTTTGTTTGTCCAGTGACTGTTAGCAGAGTCAGAACAGATTTATACAGGTTTAATAGAAATTGATAATATTCAGCACTGTATTCAACAGCTGCTATAATAACCTTTTAAGTGAAAATACTCAAACAAGTCTGACTGACAGTCTTAAGTATTCCCCACCCATGCCCAAAACAAACATATCTCAGCTTTTCATTGGATGATATTTACAGGCAGTGACTTAACCGAAAAATAACTAAAGTAGAAAGCCATGGACCAGACAAAAACCTCATTTTTATCCAGGCTAATAAAATGCTGCTGCAGGGGTGCCCTAAGTGGTGGGTATGATTGTCCTAAACCTGATGTCGTAAGATTCAGAGAGACTGTTAAATTATTTACTCTCCTCTAACCTCTGGGAGGGCACATAAAAGAATCCAGAAATCACAATTTAAGCCCCTCAGAAGGCGTTTTGACCTCTTGTCTTGCCCTGACCTTCTTCAGTGTGGGTTCTGCAATTTCGTCTACACCACGGTGTAAGAGGCCAAAGGATGAGAGCTGCTGAATTTCTTCCTGCATTCCCAAAGCAACCCAGGACAGCTTGTGGCTCTTCTCAGGCTTGACTAGGTTCAGAGATTACCTTTTCCAATGTGCAGGGAAGTGCAGGCAGTCAGTTCCTTAAAGCGATTCCCAGGTGCCTGGAACTTAGTATTTCTTTTGGGGAACCAAAGCATTGAAAATTTCAAAATGTTTATGATGCTGATAAAGGGAAGAAAAAAAGAAACAAAAAGAAGATACATTCATACTGTACATTAAATCCTGTCACTAGTGGAGCTTTGGGTATTTCAAAAATCCTCTCTCAACTCACTGCTCTAAGCATCAGTCTCTCCTCTCCAAAGGGCAAAAAAGGAACAATCTGCTAAAGATATCTATGGGTTCACTTTACCTACAATGCAATTAGTTTTCAGCTGACTTCAGTATAAAACTTCTTTGCATCTCCACATTTCTCTGGAGGAAAAAAATATAATACTGGGCTATTCCACAAAACATGCCATGTTTATGTCCAAAAAAGATCACACAGATGTCTGCGTTTGTAGAAAAGTTTATTTTATGTGGCTATCACAATAAAAAATGGTAAGAATTTAAAATATATACAATGCAATTCAAAGACATTGAGACCCTTCAGAGGGATAAGAATGTTGACAGATTTTGTGACACAGCATAACCCAATTATTTCATTTTTCCAGGATACAGTGGTATGTTTACTATGACTGCTATAAATGTCAGCCTTGTGGACTGAAACTCATTTTGTCCCATGATCCCCAGTCTCTCAAATAAGGAAATAAGATGCTTACTTAGGGATTAGTCTGTAACAGCCAAATCATGAGCCAATACAGTTACTTTTATCGAGTACATCCCAGTGTAGCATCTGGTCAGAGCACTGAAACTACTACAACTGGAGCTGCCCTGCCAGACTGAACTCCCTGCAGCGCTCCTGACAGTGCAAAGAAAAATTGTGTCACAGTCGTCAACGTATTCTTAAGCTGTTACTCTCACACCATCACCACCACGTATCCCACTTACTCTCCCCTTTCTCATCAAACACCAGCTACCAGCTTTTTCACAGCAGTATCTCTACCATTTATCCAGCCCACGGTAAGCTTTTTTTTCTGTCTCTGTCTCTTCTCCAGCCTCCCACTGTCCCATCAGTTATGCTAGCCACTACTGGCCAGTCTTTTGAATATATAGGCAAGCTCACACTTTCATTTCTCTCATTAATAGATTCTCATAAATGAAAGATGCAGAAGCCCATTAAGTAATTTAGTATAAAGGTGTGCAGGTAAAAGAACGCATCACCCTCATTAGTAAATGACAACAGTCTCATAATGATGTGCTATGAACCATTTCCACTGCTTGAGAGGCAGTTCTCTATTTTCACTATGATTAAGCATCATTATTTTAAAAGGTTGATTCTCCCAAAAGTATTCTCTTTTGTCTAAGTACAGACGATACATTCATTACAAAGATAAATTTTAAAGATTAAATTAAAGTGTTTTCATTAAAAGTAAGCTCCCTTTTAGAAAAGTTCAGATTCAGTGACCTTTCCCTGAACTTCAACAGGCAGTCTTTATGTACAAGTAACAAGAAATCTTGGAGTTGTAAACATACAGCTTTTCTAGAGAAGGGCTTTTCATTTTAACACAACGGATAGGGAAACAAAGTTTTTAAATTCTTATACGCAAGACTGAAATGCAAAGTCGTACCTTTTCAGCATTGGCACCTTGACCATGATTGTTTATGTTGGAGTTTAGAGCCAAGAAATGAATTTTACCATTTTAGTTACCCAGACACACAATCAGTAGTTCAGCACCCTTTCCTTTCTAATTGATCTGTTCACATGACAAATGATGAACAACTCACTTGTCAGTGTCTTAAACAGTAGTTTCAAGATCTGAAGTGTTTGACAGAGCTGCTGGAACATTTGAAATTTTACTACCTCACTTTCCTAATTAACACATGAGCTCCAGACAGCCAAGTTCACATTTTACAGTTAGGCAAACGAAGTAACTACAGTTCTATTAAACACAGAAAGTTTGAAGACCTAATGTCTTTTCTTAAAAGGCACTTGGAAATTAAATTGACGCTTTCGCACCAGGACCTGGAACTATAGTTCATTGCACTCTCACCCAAGATAGCTAAAAAAAACCTCATCAAAACAATTGAGACACAGCAGCACACGCTTTCCTCACTCTGAAAGAACACCAACCTTTTACCACTGCAAGTGTAATGCAAGAAGAGCTTCTCATCTGCCATTTCTTGCAAGATGTATGTTAACAGCTTACATAATGATATTGTTCTATGATTAAGATAATACTGTGGTTGAGAGCACAGAGACCTTTTTCACCTCAAAATGTTAGAAGAGGAAGACAAAGCCTCAATAGTTAGTTTGAGAGGGTAAAACTCAACATGCCACATGCCCAAATCAGAAAGGAAATACTGTAGAGTGGGGAGATGACAGACTTTGAGACTTAATAAATTTAATATTTTGACCCAAACCAAAATTGTCCCAACAATTTTAATGAGGCCAATTACTCACTCAAGTAGTGTCTAGATTCACTGCATGAAGTCTTCCAGCTGATACTGAAAGCAGATTAAACATTTAAATATTTAAATGTTTAAGTGTAGCTTATTTGGAGTATTCATCACTTTTGTTTCTTGTTAAATTCTGTCTTATCTTAACAGCATTTGTTTACATGACAGTAAGTCTATATTCATAACACTTAACGGCTTCTAAAAGGCCAGAATGAAGTTTTATTTCCAAAATTAGTTCTCTCACAGGCTCTGCATCTTAACTGCCAAAATCCATCAGTGTCTTTGGCCACAGTTGTAGAAATGAAACAATTTGAAAATCCATCTGAAAACTTTCTATATGCATAACAAACGCCCTTTAAAAGTGTATTCTTATGACACCCACAACCTACTAACTTGTAGCCACAAAAGGGAATTAAATATTGCATGGACAAACTAAAGTTTTTGTTGTCTAAGCACCAGCCTTTAGTTTCTACAGTCATACCACATTGAAAAAGATCAAAACTCTGGACAGATCAGTTCAGTGACAAAATCTAGATTTGCAAAACCACTTCTATAGTATTAAATGCTTGTATTCTGGAAATCTTTTAAAACCTGGGCTCATGTCTTAATTTGTAGTGAAAAATGAAGTTTATATCTGCACAGATTTCAAATGTGTATTTTATAACCAGTGGTTCTATTTTCACTGTGGTCATCAGAAACTATCTGCAGCAACAGATAACAGACCAATTTTTTAAGTATTTAGCATTGAAAACATTTGTGAAGGACCACAGTTTATAACTGACACCTTCCTCTTTGCAGAGCTCTTTACAGTTCTCTTCACAGTTTTTATGTTCTAGAGCAGAATTGAAAAGAATACATTTTTTGGGGGAAGTTCTTCTTTCCTATAGAGTTTTTTCTTAAACACAAAAATACATCTGAACAACTCTCAGAAAGTTGCATCCGTAAATAAAATTCTCTCTCAGAAACAAAGGAGCATGAGTTAACACTCACATTACTTTTGCAATCCAAGATACTTATTACTAGCTCTCATACTTACACTACCACAGCAACAGACCAAATCTTTCCTTAGACTTCTTTATACCAAAACAGAGGTCATGTAAACAGACAGCAGCAAAGAACCACAAGCAGGAAGCTCATACAGTCCGAATACCCCTGAATTCAACTTCCATTCTCCAATGCTCATCGTGCAAAAGCATGATATAGGACTGGTCATCAAATCCAACCATCCACAACAGAGAAGGACCATGCACTTTGTCATCACCACAAAGTACTTCTTAGTTGGTATATTTACTCCTCCTAATCCTAGGAGAGAATGACTCACGGATCTCACTTTTTCAGTGCAGGAAAAAAAAAGAAAGCAAAAAACTTCCTTCTAATTTAGTCTAAGTTTATTTAACCTGATGGTGGAAATAGCACCAAACAAGAAATTTAATTCTTTAGATTTCCTTCTTACAGCTCATCAGCAAGAAGTGATGCAACCCTTTACCACTCAGTACTTCAGGGTGACCTTCAGCACTATTTCATTGCTAACACATTCTATTTCATAGGCAGCCTGCTTATCTGGGACAAAAAAAACCCCAATTCTTTCTTTATTAAGTCACAAGGACTTTTGCTTTTCTTTGGGGGGGGGGAAACAAACAGCCAGTACTTGCCAAAACACACTCTAGTAATACAAAGCAGATGATCCTTTCATTTGCTTCAAATTACAAGTAACTTGTTTTCAATCAGCAATTACATACAATTCCCAAATTCAGTTACATCATCTAGTCTGATAGTTATCACATACGTCAATTGCAAGACTAAAATGCTGACACACTCTAGTTTGAAATGGCAACATGATGTAAGCAGTCCAAATAAAAGTTTGAGAATAGCTGTTAAACTTTATCCATAGTAACTTTGCTGTGTTATGTAACATCTATCAAACATGGAGAAAGTTGCCTTCATTTCACTACAGAAAATTCTGGGTTTAAAGACTTAGTCAGGAAAGAGCTTTAGCCTTACCTCTGGTTTACTGAGACTGGATGACACAAGAGAACCTGATCCCACATCCAGATCCCACTGTTTTCTCCCACTGTTTTCTGGATCCAGTGCAGCAATTCGTCCATCCAAAGTGCTGATAATTACTAGAGATCTGCAAGTTGGAAGCATTCACAGTCAAAACTACAGCCATATGGAGTTTATCTATTAGCTGTTTTCTATATTTAATAGAGTGCAACTCCAGCTTTAAAATTAAGTCTATATAGTCCACAAAAGAGCAATTTAACTTGGTAGTTCTACCTAGACCAACAAGAGAGACTAGAAAAGTTGAAGTCTTTGGCTGGATGTCAAACTAATTTACATGCTATATGCCACTTTCAGAGTTCAGTTTCTGAGGAAGATAGTTGACTTTTTGCTCCCACATGCAGGTGTTACCACTACAACACTGAATGAAATTATTTTCTTTTGAGATATTTACATAAACAGTATAGATCCTATTTTTTCCAGTCCCTTCCACACTGATCTTTAACACGTCCTTTCAAAACAACCTAAACCCAAAACTATTAACCCGGCAAATCAGTAGGTAAGAAATATTAAGTCGCAACTAAGTTTTCAGTACCTCTGGAGGAAACATCAAAATCCTGGAGATTTTGTCAAGTCTTAGAATAAAACAAGTCTCACCTAAGGCATACACAAGACACTAGAAACAACCTCCAACATCTGCAGACAACAAAGCAAGTAAACTGCCTTATGCAGCTTAGGCTTTAAGTAGCCTGTCTGTCTGGGGATACATGGTAATGGCAGGCTAACCGTTAATTTCTACAGCACTTGAAGCTTGTCGTTTTTAGTAAATCTTGTTTCTTACACAGCAGTACAATTAGAATAAACTTTTCTGGTTGGGCTAGAATTCAGGAATTAAAATAAAAAACAAGGAAAAAAAACCCCAAAAAACTGAACAACACATCAGAGACAAAACACTGACAAGGCATTTTTGAAGGGCCTTTTTTCCTTGACGATTGATTGTTTCACTCTGACCTGAAAAAGCTGGGATGTGTTGGCAGTTTTGGTTTGCAGCAGGCTCACCAATCTTCAAAGGCTGTGGGAGTAAAGCTTGATCGCTTTATAGACTGCTTGCACTGAGGGGGGCTGGATCTAGTGACCCAGAACGACCTTTATAGACATTTGTTTCAATGACAATAAGGAACTGTGCAAATAAACCTGATGGGTAGATTTAACTGTTTTCAGGGTGGTGGTGGTGTTCAAAGAGAGGCGGAGGGAGGTAGTGCACACACAAACATGTATATGAATCATTACTTTAAACAGTAAAGGACACTAAATTGTTGTGTAGAACTGAAGCCATATATATATATATTCACTTGTCCAAAGCCACCAGTGTAGTAAGCTGAAGTAGGAAGGAAATGATGGGGGCTCTTGTTTTCCTTTGAAGAGGGAAAAACTAAAATCACAATGATAAAAACATGTTCAAGGATACTGGCTCATTACATCACCTGTAACAAAGGTCATGTAAAACCCTGCCGTTTTACATGTGAAAGTAACCCACACATTTTACAGGACCTTATACTGTACTACAGCACTATATTGTTAATAAAGAGAAAATTAAATACACCTTTCACCTGTACCAAAAATAACATAGCAGCTCCTACTTCTTAAGGTGGCCAAGCACCACATTCCTCCAAAAGCTTAGTTTAAGAAACTGTTAGAAAAATACCAATTGTGCAAATATTTGAACAGTAGGATACATGAGTTTTTATAAGCTGAGTACATACAATTATTCCAACAGTACAGAAACCAAGACCAGGTTAATAATAAACTGGATTGCAGGAGACTATTCTCAAACACCGTAAACAAGTGCTCACACACTAAAGGCCTTGGACAAGCATTTAACAGAATCTGTTTGCTTTATGGTAAAACAATTTATCTCAAGCCCTCTAGCACTGCATAAAAATATTATTCCAAGTGGGTCTATTTAAATTTTATGTTGATCCAGCTGACAACTAGGTTATAAAAAAGGTAGAAATGTAGCTAGAAAGGAGGGAATTTTGGCAGTAACACTGTAGAGAAGAAAAATCCTAAAATCGTACTGTGAAACTTTTCCTTCCCATCTACTCCCATTGTTTTCCTTTATCTAATTCCTCCTGCTTGACTTCTCCCTCAAGTACCAAATATTTTATGCCTCTGTATCTTACTTTTGCACATCTCTCCCCACAAGATGCAAACCTCAACCTTCCCCAAGAGTTATCTCATTATTAAAGCCTCACCACTGCCACTCAAGATGGTAGTTTTGGAATCTGTACCTCCATCATGACTTGTGGTCACCCAAATCATGGTATAACCACACTTAACATCTTAAGTTTAGCTGTCTGGGGGGGGGGGGGGGGCGCAAAACATGCCTTCAGAGGGAACCTTTTTATCAATAGCACGCACTTTGAGAAACT
>JAVJGG010000054.1:42404731-42429373 GCA_035590195.1 Aviceda cuculoides
CGGCTCGGCGCTGCCATGGCAGAGGAGGCCAAGAGGCTGGCGGCCTGCGCCGCCGTGGACAAGCACGTCCAGGTGAGACCACCCGCACCCCGGCCCCGCTCGGGGCACGGCGGGCGCCCGACCCACCCGTGCGCGGAGGGTCCCCGGGGTGCGGGGACACCCCCCCCACACACACCCGAGGTGCACGGGTGGGTCGCGGGGTGCACGGACAACCCGCCCCCCCCCAGCTGCAGCGTGGACAGTCGCGGGGTGCAAGGAGGGACGCTGGGGTGTAGAGACGGGCCCCGCCGAGCCTCTGCCTCCTCCGCTTCGGACTGCGCTCCTTGAGCCCGGAGAGAAGGGAGAAAACTAGTTTTTTCTTCCCGTCTCTGCGCTCGCCCGGCACATCCCTCCCAGGCAGTGGCTCCGTGCCTCGCACCTCCAAACTCCCACCCCGCACCCTCCTGCGAGCCGGGCTGCGGTGGGAGTTCAGGCTAACGCCGCGTCCCGCTCTTGCCTCCGAGTGCGGGGTGCTCTGCGGCTGCACCCTATTTCGGGGCACCCGAGCGAGGAGCGACAGCCCCTGACCAGGGGGTCCTGTCCCGTCCTCCGCAGGGAGGGACGTGCGGCAAGGGGCTTTCATCAGCCCCTTGAAGGACAAATAGGACTGGAGCTGCTTGAGGTTTGGCACGGCTCGGTCGTCAACGCTTGGGAAGATCAACGGTTACAGTCGCGCGGGGGCTTATCGCAACGTTTGCTGTGCAGGCCCTTTTGCAACAGCAGTGATGAAACGGGCGTAGAGTCGCTGCCAAGGAGGTAGACGTTAGCAGTCGGGGGGGAAAAAAATTCCCTTTTCCTTCCTGCTCCCCTCCACTGGGTTGGCATCCTGAGGTTCAGTCGCTCATGGCTTCCCCCTCTGCCAGGTCAACGAGCTCAAAAGCAGTCTGTAGGGTAGGGAAACTGGGGGGATTGACTGACGATTGCATAAAACCCCCCTTTCTTACCCAAAGCAAGCCCCGAAGTTGCACATTGAGGGGTTGCAGGAGGAAGGACTTTGTGTCGCAAGGTGTGGAGCCGAGGCGTGACCGCTGCAGCGGGTTGTCACGAGCTGGGTGCCTTTGATTTGGGCTAAAATGTGACTCTTAATTTTGGACTTTTCGTAGTGAAACAGCTGGCCTTTGTGCTGTTTTATGGTCAGGCAAACTTAGGATAATGTTTCTGGCCGTGTCCCAGCTGCTTAAAGTTTTGGGCCTGGCTAGAAAGGCTGATTAAGTAAAATATACAGCGGCTGGGGTAATGTTGCAATGCTGGCCGTGCAAGTTGGTTTGAAGTGATGGTGAAGCAGATTAGAGTTGGATGGTCTCAGCTGTGGGAGAAAACCCGTCTCCCCTTCAGTTTGCACTGGGAGGGCACAGCCGCTGTTTGTAACGGATAGTTTTGTGTTTGGCCGTTAGAGCTATCGCTGTTAACGGAGGGAGCAACATAATCTCCGAAAGCAAAGCTGCCGAATCCCTCCCTTGCACGGCAGGGACGTGTGGGAGACGCCACTGACTTCAGGGTTTGGTTATGCCGGGCAAATCTCTTCTGCTTAACTGTGCCGTAAGTCGTGGCACCAGGGTCTTGGTACTGGATCAGGCTCCTCGCTCGGCACCCTCCTTCGCACCCGTCCCTGTCGGTGCCAGCTCAGCAGCTCCTCCTGCAGCCTGTGGCAGTTGTAAACCTGGGGGTGTGAGGGGGATTAGGATTTTTTTTGTCTTTTTTTTTTTTTTTTTTTTTAATTAAAGCCAGATCGGTGTGTTTACCCACAGCACTTGTCGCTGGGCAGCTGTAGGAGCAGAGTTCCCCAGTACTGGAGCGGACACTGAGATGACCAACCTCAGAAGCCGCGGGCCATGATGCCATGATGGCTCGGAGTAGCGGGGCTGGCACGGGGCTTGGGGCTTTAGAGCCGTAAGCTGCTTGGAGAGAGCTGGCTTTGTGTTTATACAACACCTCCGAAGGCAGGCCCTGTCAGCGTCTCCGTTAGAAACGGAAAGATGGGTGAGAGCCGTAGGTCCTGCTGCCCCAGGGGGCTGAGGATTAATAAGAGGAAACTGGGCTTTACACTGTTCGTCTCCTTGCTCTTTGCCCACCTAAATCCTAGTCTTGGAAACTTAAGTCGGACCGGCCAGCCCCTGTGGTGCTGCTGACGGCCACTCGATGTGCGTTGCCTTGTCGGCATCTCCGGTGTCGGGCAGCATCCCTCGGCCCCTGGGTTAGCAGGGACAACGCTCTGGTCGCTGCTCGTGGAGTCCGTATGCGGGTCCTCAGCTGTGCTGTGGCTCAGTGCCTTGGTTCTGCTTGCTTGGGTTTTAGTAAACAAGCTGAAAAGTTTTTTGTTGTTGTTTTTTTCCTTTTTTTTTTTTTTTTTTCTGCATGGGGTGCTGCTCCTCAGTGCTGTGACCTGGACCTGCCCCTTGCACACTAACCTTGTGCTCTGCTTCTCGCCAGCATTCGCCTCGTCCCTGTTTTTAAAAGTGGATGTTTTTTGGCTGTTTTTGCACCTGGTCCGGCTGCTGTTGGAGCTGAGGAGGTGGGAGCCGCAGTAAGGCAGGGGCTGTGACAGCACTGGTTTAGACTGGCTTAAACTGTTTTTCTGGGAAACCCAGTTAGCACAAGGTCTTGCCACCGCCTAAGGGAGGGTGCTTCACCTGTCATCACTGATAAATGCCTTCAAAATTCTTGCCGGAGATGGGCTGGGACCCGTGTGAGCTCTTCCCGCTTCATTACAGTGGAGCGGCTGATGCTGAGGCTTTCCCCATCCCTTTAGGGCTGCTGCTCTGAGAAGTTGTCCCACCCTCTAGAAACGAGGGCAAAGAGAAGAAACTGCCTCTTCCCCGGTCGAAACAAGTCTCTTGGGAACACCGGTACTACCCGTGTCCTGCCAGCCTCTGCACAGCTTTGGTTGCCCCTTCCTTCCTTGGCTGGCCACGCTTGGCTCTGCCTGCCAGGCCGGCGACACCGAGAAACTTCGGGAGCTATTGGGTTTCTGCTGGCAGCGGTGCAGGCGTGCAGCTGCGATCTGTTGCTTTCCCCATCTTTTGCAGAGTCATGGTGATTAGCGAGGGCCGGGATATAAGCTGAGTCTCTGGTCGTATACTAGGTTTTGGAGAACTTTTGGGGTTTTTAAACTTGTAACCTGCAGAAGCAAGGGAAATCATTAATCCTAGGGGAGAGTGACCTGCCTTGAACTCCGCCTTTCTGGGCAAGCTTGCGTGCCGGTAGGATTTTAGCTGGTTGAAATGCTGCAGGTGTGGCTTTTTCCACAGCTGCTGAACTCTGGATTTGCTGCACATGGAGAAAGAGCTCCAGACCTGTCTAGTGTCCAAGAGATAATGCACAACAACTCTGTGCCTGCATCTCTGGCTGGCTTGAAGTCTCTCTCCTCTGAAGTCTCTGTGGTTATATTGGGCCTCCTTAAGTCAATTTAAGCTTTGGATCCCATCCAAAGAAGGGGAAGTATGTTGAAAATTGGAAGTGTGCAAGAGGCTGCAGGTAGCTCTCAGAGGATGGGAGACTGAGCTGAAAATAAACAGAGATTTACATCGCAGAGCATCCTCTTGCGGAGGTAATACACTTGCACCCATCCACCCTCAGCCTGGAGCACCTTTTAGAACCCAGTCTAACCATATTGAGAACTGTGTTACTGATGAGGCAGTGGTGATCCTTCTGAAGCCAGACCATATGCAGAGAAACGCTAGGGCTGAGCTGTGGTTAAAATACGATCCTCTTCAGCGTACGCTGCCAGGCTCACCCACCTTTCAAATGTGTTGCTGGACTCTTATATAGGCAGTTATATACTCTGTTTTGGAGAGCGGTTTTGATTAGGCTCTAGGAACGGCTGCTGTGCTCTTTGCTTTGGCTGCCGGTGCATCCGTACTGTTTACTAACGGTACCGTTGGCAGCAAACCCATGTGCGGCTTCCTTGGGAGATGTTATCTTGAGGTTGTTTCAGCTTCTTCCTTTGTGGTATTGTCTGAAACTCCCAGCTTTCCGGCAGGAGAGGGTGCATGGAGTGCCAGCAAACAGCAATGAGTGTGCACCGAACGCCCTGAGAGTCAGACCGCGGTGGTATTTGGCAAGCACATGTCCTTTGAGGAGAGGGCAAGTTGCTTAAAATCCCTTAGCCTCAGACAGCGGTCGTGCCCTGGCCCAGCGTGTTCCCTTCCTTGCCTGCAGCGTGCTACGACGTGTGTCGGCATGCATCTCTGGGCAAGGTTCCTCTTGCGTGTGTTTATAATGTCAAGTTTACTGGGAGAAGCAGACCGCCCTTTTGCCAAGCCCTCAGTAACAGCTTTCCTCTGTCTCTCTTTGATTTGCAGAACAATCAAGTTCTTGGGATCGGAAGTGGTTCTACGATTGTCCACGCGGTGCATCGATTAGGTAGGATGCTCCCCTTCATGTCCTTCCCACCGCAGAAAGTCCCCTTGTCCGGCTGCCCCAACTACTTGAAAAACATGCTCAGTCGTCTGGATGCTGACTTATTGCTGATGTGTCGGGTCCGTTCACCGACTGCTGTGCCCTCCTCGAAGCTGAAGGCTAAAACTGGGTCTTGTGCTCCAAATTTATGGCATAGAGAGCCCTGAGGAGGTAATGATTTGCCACCTGTTCTCCCCATACAGCCAGGCAAAGCGCTTTACTGGCACCCGCCACAAACTGGAGCTGAACCCCTCTGTTTGGTTCCAGCTCTGCCCAGTCCTGACTTGCTTTGTGGCTGTGGGCCATGCAGCTGCTCTGCTTCCGTTAACCCATTTGTATGTGGCTGACGCTGCTTGCTCATATCCACGTTATTCACGCTGAGGGTCCTGCTGAGATGTAATGAAAACGAAAAATGTGAAATCCTGCTTTTTTTTTTTTTGTTATACCCTACGGCTAGGTTTATCTGCTTGCCCTAGGTGCAGGTTAGCTCAAGGTGTGATTCAGAAAATTTCAGGAAAGCACTCAAGTGAGGCAAATGCATATTTTGCAAAGTGAACGTGAGGGTAATTATCCTCACGCCTCGTTACGGAGGGTGCAGAGGTTTAAAGTTGCCTCCGCAGGGCACTCTCAGCCCTAGGGCAGATCTGCTCCTGGAGGTGCCGTACCTCCTCCTGCTTGGCTGTCCTTGGATGCAAACCAGAGCAGCCCTGTGTGACGGGTCGGAAGCGCGGCGTCAGCCCGGTTATTCGTAGGGATCTCGCTCGGACGCGCAGCTGGGGCTCCTGGTCAGACGCAGAATTCGGTGTGTCCCACCTGGGTGGCTGGGAAGTCCCTGAGTGACCTCCAGCTCCCTGGGGCAGAGCCGTCCCCCAGCCCACCGCGGGCGAGCGGGGCTGAGGTCTCTGCGGGGAGACGGCAGAGATGGTGCTGTGCCTGCCCCTTGGCACCCACCTCACCCCACGCCGCGCGTGTAATACGCTTATTTGTCTGGGAGCTGCCCTTCGGCTCTCTGGGTTTGGCTCAAGTATTGCAACCGCTCCCAATTCTTGACAGAGAATTAGTCTCTGAATAAATGTGTATAGTATTTAAAGTGGAGTGCCTGTTCCAGGCTGCAAATTCTGCCTTTTCGTGTCTACTGAGTGTGTTAGCGCTGGGTTGTGGGTTTTAATAACGTACAGGCTCATGTCTTGCATCTTCAGTCCTTCCAGCAGCAGCGTTACCTCGAAGCATGTAGCCCGTGTGCTTGCTCTGGCGCGAGAGCTGTTGCTGACTGTCGGGCTGTTGGCTTATGCCTAAGTATTGTAATTACTAAAATAACATTTTGTCCATAATCATATCTTAGTAATAGATTTTAGTCATTTGAGGTTAACCTGGGGGAGGTAATATTTCCTTCCATTTAATGGAATACTGTATTTTATTAGTCCTTTCCCTGCCATATATTTAAATGTTCTGTAATAAATGAATGTGATGTCCCCAAGGCAACAAGCCAGAAAACCTTTCAGACAGCTGCTGAAGCTTTCTGTTTACAAGGAGCGCGGCAAAACCTGTCTAATGGAGTGAAAGAGGGGAATGGGGCTAATTTCCCAAGTGACAATTTGCTGACAAGGCTTCTCTGCTGCTGGAGACACAAAGGTTAACGGCTCATGGTGTCTTGGGCTGAGCCAGGGTGGGTGTTTAAACATTTCTGACTGTGGAAACTGAGCCTTAGCCTATGCAGGGTGGCACCTGTTTGCATTTTGAGCATGACTGAGTTATTTGCAAGCCAAGCAGGTAATTGCAGTGATTCAAAGGGGCTGCTCTGAACTGAGATTTATTAAAGCGAAAGTTGATGGGTTTTTCCCTTCTGCAATGAACAAACGGAGGCTTCTGCTTTTTTTTCCTACAGCCGAGCGGGTTAAGGAGGAGAACCTGACAATTGTCTGCATCCCTACGTCTTTTCAAGTAAGCGCTTTCCTCCTTTGCTTTCCACTAGTCCAAACAGTCACACAGGGGACCTTCCCTTTGGCTGCAGGAGGCAACCCTGCCAGTCTCTGGACTGGCTCGCTGTGGCGTGAGTTAACTGGTGAGAGCAGTTGTGATGCAGCCTGCAGATGGACTTCATGAAGCCGGTGGTGATGGTGCTGTGTTACCCTGACCTGAGCTGCAGGGATGCTGTAGTGCTAGGAGGTGTGTTTTGAACCAGTGTGGTAACGCTGGCTGTGTCAGTGTTGGTGCGTGGCTTGCTCTGGGTCCCACTTACGGAAAAATGCTCTTTAGTGGTGAACCAGACTCGTAATGCAAAACTCATTGGAGACGCTTAGTCTCCTTTGATTCTGTGTCAAGCCCTGAAAGCTGTAAAAATCACGCTGCAAGCAATAATAGCAAGCTCATGTGTTTTCAGGAGTCACTTGAGATGCATCAATTGGCTTTTGTAAGGAACTGCAGAGGAGAAATCAGCTTACTCTTTCCTTTCCTGTGCAGCTTTTGCAGGGATGGGTTCATACCAAGCTAGCTGTTGAGAGGTTTGCAGGGAGAGGGATAACGCGGCTTGGTGGTGAAATGAAGAGCTGCTGGGAAGCTTCTGAGCTGCTTCCATGCCTTCAGGCAACTGGCATTGGTCTCTCTGCCTCTATTCCCTGAGGTGGGAACGTGCTGCAGAGGAGCAGCTGTCACCCTGTCCCCTTCGGGCAGGGAGAGGTGACGTGATGGGGACCACCCGTGGGGTTTTCGAGGCTGGGTGGCAATGTCCCCGTCTAGAAATTGGGCACGTGTCCTTCTCACGGTCCTGGTGTGGACCTTGGGATTGTACTTTTGTCACAGTTTTTTCACTGTGAGGACGGTCAAGCAGTGAGGCAGGCTGTGCAGAGTCCACCCTTCAAGGTTTTCAAGACCTGAGTGGGTAAAGCCCTGAGCAGCCTGGTAGCTGACCCTGCTTTGATCTGGAGATTGGATAGAGACCAACCTGAATTATTGAAAAATCTTATGAAAACTTAACATCCTCTTACCCTGCAGATGCTTTTTAAGTGTGAGTGTGGGGCAATGGGACTCTCTCTTTTCCTAGCTGTTGCAAACCACCAGTGGCCAACTGGGGTTTAATACAAACTGCTGCAAAGGGCAAAAAGTGAAAACTAGATTTATTTTTTTTTCAACCTGTATCAGTGCTTCTGTTGCATATATAGACTGTGGTGAGAGTTTGTCTTTGATCTGTCTAAAATGATCCCCATCCTGAGATACCATGTCCCATCTGAATCTAGGAAAAGTGCTCTGAGGTCAGTCATTAGCTCTTACAGAAAATACTGATAAAGCTCTTGTAGTGAATGTGGGCTGGAGCCTGTCCTGCCTTGAAATGTTGGGATAGTTCATGTAACACTGCAGAGTTTCTTACCGGTAAAACAAAAAGGTTGCTGTAAAAGGGAAGAGATCAATTATATACCTGCAGGAGCCAAAATCCCCCAGACATGGGGCTGCCTCGTATCTTTTGCGGTCTCTTAGACCTCAACCGCTTCCGAGTGAAGTGTTCCCAGGTCAGCAAAACAGCATCTTATTTTCGCTACGTACAGGTGTAAATGGCTGCCTGAGGTGACTGGCAAGGAAGAATTGGTTTCAGTAGGCTTTTATTGTCCTCCCTTCCCTGTTGTCAGGTTGGGTTATTCCATCACCGTCAGTAGAGCTAGAGCCGGGGTAAGTATCTGTCCCTTGGCTTTCGCGTTGTTCTTTTCGCCTGGACGTGTGCCGAGAGCACAGAGCGAGACCGTTCTTGGCAAGTGCTGCGCGGTTACCGACGCTTTCCCCCCGGTTGTGGGAGCTCTTGCTTTCGATTCCTGCTGGTCTGCTCCCATGGCCTCGCAAGCAGAGGGCCTGAGGACAGCCACCTCGTTTCCACGCTGCTGGCTTTAAGCCTGTTCAGGATCTGGCTTGCATGTGCAGCGCAGTGTTTTTTCAATGCTTGCGATTCCCAGATCCCTGAAATCTCTTTATGTGGACACCATGTAATGAATGTAAACCCACTGACTTGTATTCTTTTTATTTTGTGGGTGCTTAGGGCAATCCCAGTGCACGGATGAAGAGCCCACAGCCTGTGGGTGTTTAAATTGCATGCTATGAAACGCCACAATAAACAATTTGAATCATATCTCATTGCCAGGAGTACCACCTGCTAAGTCTTCTTATTGTTTCTGGGTTGCCAATACATGCGAGTGATGCGCTTTGTTAGTGTTAGTGGGTAAAATTCAGGCTCCTGCACTGTGGTTTCTTGGTCTAGCTACCGCACGGTAGGAAGTTCAGACTCGAGCAGAGTCCGTGCAAGAAGGGAGTCTCGCTCAGGCGATGATTTGTAATACAGAAAATTCAACCAATTCAAGGTTCTCTAAGCTTCAACTTCTCTTTAAACTGACCGACCAAGTGGAGGGTAACTCCGGACCAAGTGGAGGTTAGCTCCGGGTGCTCTGTGTTGTATTGCCACTAGAGGGAAATACACGGCCACTTCAGTAAAAGTAGGTTAGAGCCACCAAACAGCTGTTTCGGGAGGCTTCCCACACTTCTTCCACGAGTCGTGCTTTTCTTTTTTGCCTTTCTTTTTAATATGAAAAATATTTTCGTTGTTGGTCCTGCATTGCTATGGTGTAAATATTTCATTTTCCATTTTTCAGCTGAAGGAAATCAGAGAGGCTGGATGGGTGTGAGGGAGAATAATGTCCAAACTGAAACAACACAGGACTCAAAAATCCCATATCTGCTCTAATACTTAAATGCAGGTGATTCCCACCAAGCTGGTGGGGCCTCCTGCTATTTAGTACGGAGAGACCTGAGCCAAGGAGTCCTGTTGCACCATCTGAGCATTTTAGTTCAAATCAGCAGCAGGGTTTTCATTTGATTAAAATAATCTGGTCTGGAAGCATCATTTTCTCCTTGCCGTGCGTTCCCGCTGCTGGCTGCAGCCTCTCCACCGGCTCCGGGTGGAGCAGTGGAGCTCTCCCAGGGAGACTGGGAGAGCCGGGGGAATGACACCACGAGTCTTGTTTTCCTTTCCTGCCGCCAGTAAATGGCGTTTGCTGTGTTCTTGGTGCACAGGCCCGACAGCTGATCCTGCAGAACGGCTTAACGCTAAGTGACTTGGACCGACATCCAGAGGTAAGTGGGACTGCGGAGGTGAGACCTCACCCGACCTTCCTCTAGCCTGGTCCTTCATAACACATCAGGCTCCTTTGTCCTCCCCTGAGGACGAGAGTTCAGGCAGCCACACTGCAGAACACGAGCAAGAACTAGCTTAGTTTATTTTTTTCCCCAAGCCTTAGTCTTGTCTTAGTGCTTGTCCCTTTAGATGGTGAGTAGGCTGCCGAGTTGTGTTTCCTCCAGGTGTTTGGCATCTCTTCCAGGCTGAGGCTTGCTGGCCCGAGACAGGGACATTGTGTTGCTGAACTGCCACCGAGATTTTCCCCAGGAGCCCCCTGCTTACGTGCTGGTCCTTAAGCGGCACTAGAGGCTACATTGACGTGCCTTGCAGGCCAGCAGTTGGTTTTGGGTTTCCTTTCTCCTGCTCTCACATACTCGTGGTTTAGCGGGGGCTGGTATCCTTGGGTGGCTGATGAGACGCTCATCTCTGGTCAGGCTGGCATCAAGGTGGTCCCAGCTCTAGTGACATTTCTGGCTGCTGCTCGGGACCTGACGCCCCCCCGCGCTGCGCCAAGAGCAGTGCCTGGATGCTGCGCAGGAGGGGTTTCCACACCAAGTTTCTCCTCTTCCTACAGCTCGATGTTGCCATCGATGGAGCAGATGAAGTGGACTCTGACCTCAACCTTATCAAAGGTGGCGGGTGAGCCTTGCTGTCTGTCCGTCTGTGCGCGGCACTGGTGGTGGTGGCCTCTGAGCATCCTTTTCTGGCTACGGATGTCTCTGGGGTGGGCTGGAGAGGCTGATGGGATCCCGTGCAGGGCCGTGACCGGGAGTGTGTGCAAGGGACAGGGAAGATGAAGTGATGGGGCAGGGGAAGGAGCCCTGCTGTGGCAGCACCAAAACCAGCAAGAACGTGATGGAGGGGACTGGACTTCAAAGCCATCAGGCACATTGAGGAGCAGTCTGACGTTTTCTGACTTTTTTATTTTTATTTTTTCCCCCTTGCAGTGGCTGCCTGACACAGGAGAAGATAGTTGCAGGATATGCAAAATGCTTCATCGTTATTGCTGATTACAGGTGAAAATATTACTGTTCATTATACCTCTCTGTCCTGTGGGAGGATTTGGATGGTTCTGTGTTAGGCCATTATTGTCCTTCCAGTGGGTCAGGGGAGCAGGAATACATGGAAATGAGCCTGGCTCCCAGTGCTTTAGCAATTCAATTTAGCTTTTTTTCTTAATTTTCAACTCAGCAGGCCTGCTTAAGAGTCAGCAGAGCTTGTGGGGAGATGACTGCTCTGCTTTTTGAACTCAGTGATTGTCAGCATGGAATAAATTTCTCCTTCTATACATACAGCTGCGGGGCTCTATTAAAAACAACTCGTTTCCTGCTTGTCCAAAACATGTCAAAACAGGGCTTATGAGTGAATAGAGCATCATGCATTAAACTGGTTCTTCCCACACGTGTGCACGTGTGAACTGACCACTGTGCCCTTCAGGGCCTTATGCCTGAGGGATTTGCAAGAGGGAATGTGATGATATTAATGGGGTTAGCAATGTCATGTCTGACACTAATCCCACCTCAAACTGTGTCCTCAGGAAAAAATCAGAGAGCCTGGGGGAGCAATGGAAGAAGGGAATTCCTATCGAAGTCATCCCCATGGCTTACGTCCCCGTCACCAGAGCCCTGACCAAAAACTTTGGCGGTGCGGCAGAGCTGCGGATGGCTGTTAGCAAAGCGGTACGTGTCCCTGATCAGCCCCACATCCCCAGAGGAGCCACCTGAACGTGGGCAAATGGAGGACCAGAGTTCTGGCCTTTCACCTAAGTAAATTTGGGCTTTCACTCCCACGAGTGGCATCTTGTGTAATTCCTCCTAATTTTACACGGTTAATGAACTGTGTGTTTAGGTGTTCACGCTGCTCATTGAAAGCGTCTCTGGCTTACGTCTCCTAAAGCAAGCATCCCTGAGCAGGGAGAGGAGGGATTGCCAGTCTGGGTCTGACCTCCTGCTCTGTGGGGATACTGGGGGGCTGGAAGACAGTCTGCACTGCCAGAGAGGGTCTCAAGTTGTGGGGGCAGCTCATGCTCCATCCCAAGGCTCCTCTGTACCACACGGAGCCAGACTAACTGAGAACTGAAGCTGCTACATGAGAACTGTCCTGGCCTGGCCTGGGCAGCGGGGCTTTGCCAGCCAAAGTTGCGTGGCAAGGGAAAGGGAGGGCTGTCTGCAGTAATGACTGGAGTCAACACCTGAAGGCCAAGTACTTGTTTTTAACGTGTCTAATCCCAAAGAGGCTCTAGGGATTGCATTTGGGTGCCTGAGAAGAGCAAACCAGTTGTTCTCTGTGAACTTGAGACCAGCGTCGCTCGGGGAATGCGCATCAGTCCTGTTCCAGCACGAGCCCTGTCCTTGGAGGATGCTGGTCCCTCCTGGGATGTGTGGTTTCCCACCCTGCTCAGCGCTGCTGAAACACCTTGTCCTCAGCCCCAGCTGTCTCTGCTCTGTTGAAAGGAACCAATTGCTCCTTCTCTTGGGCTTGAGGGAGTGCTGGGCACCTCTGGGATGCTTACGTCCAGCAGTTCTTCAACTCCCCATGGCATCCAGCAGCATGCTGTTGGCACTGGGGCGGAGGGGTCTTGCTTCGGCTTCAGTTGCCTTTGTAGGACGTCTATCTAGCTTTGCTCTTGTGAAGAAGCTCCCATGTTGTGGTGATGTTGTTTCCAGCTTCTGCATGATTATCTGTGCGCAGGAGAATGAGGAACGAGCAGTTGCCTTGGGTGATGGTTTTACTTACAGGCTGATTGTGGACTGCCCTGATTGACTCGAATGACTCTCTCTAAACTGTTGCAGTGGAGATGGCTGGTCCCGGTGAGGGCTGTGACAGTCCCTGGCTGGGCTTGGTAGACAAGGAGCTCGTGGTGGTGACAAATGGGTTTGCTTCCCAGGGCCCTGTGGTGACAGACAATGGGAACTTCATCCTGGACTGGAAGTTCGACAAAGTTCATGAATGGAGTAAAGTGAACACCGCTATAAAAATGATACCAGGTAACGTTTATGATTTAAAAAAACCCAAACACTGGCTAAGGCTTGGTCTGTGCTAGGTAATCCCTGGGAGCTCTCCCCTGGATAGGAGGAAATGTGTGTGTGTGTGTGTTCGTTCACTGCCCTCTTACAGGTCCCTACATTTGTTTCTACTCGAGAGATCTATCTGCTGAATTAGTGCAACAGTACCCATGCGGCATTTCCATATGGTGGTAAAAACCTGGGATGATGCCGGGTGACTTAGGACACTGTTTCCCATTAGGCACACCAGTCCTGTGCTCTTCCTTATGCCCTTTGTGCCCATTTGGAGAGGGACTTTTAATGGAAACACTGGTGGACTCTGGAGGGAGGGTTTGCACTGGGTTACAGTATTTTCGAGGAGCTGCTTACGGCTCTGCATCCCGTTACCGTTGTGTAGTCCTATGGGCTCACCTTGCTGTGGGGGTGCAGTGTATCCTAGCTATCGCTGTGCAAGAGAGAAGCAGTGACTGATCGCACTGTTTGCAAATGAAACAGCCTCTCTGCAAGGACTCCTGCCTTGCGTGAGACCTGCTGCCCAGGCCAGAGCTGCTTCTGGATGATCCAGGTCTGCCCAGGGGCAGTGGCACTCTCTGGACTTCAGTGAATCAGGAGATAGGCTGGCTCAGCCATATCTGGATATCTCTCTGGTTATGTTGGCAAGGTCTCCTCTTGAATCTGGTGAGCCTTTGAGTACATCTTCTTATATCTCTTTATCTCTGAGTTTATCTCAGATACCTGCCTGCCCCTGAAGTCCGTAACACGACTGCTTTCGCTGACTGTGCATTGTCAGAACACGCAGAAACAGGTTGGGATCTTGTTGCACAAACCTCAGAGTCCCCACAAAGCAGCAATATATTGTCCTGGCGCCACAATTAAACACAAGAGCAGGCAGAGGCCATGGGTGTAGGCTGGGTGAAGAGCTGCCAGTAACTTCCAGTCGCTTCTGTTTGGTGGCTTTGCTTCCCTCAATGCTGCTTATAAGGGTGATTTACTGAAAATACACCTGTTTTCTTTTTTCCTGCTCTAGGAGCAAACTGCTAGGATGCTACCTCTGCCTTGACTTGTCCCGGTGTGTTTGCAATCTGAATAATTACCTGACACTTGCTCGCAGCCAGCAGTAGATGGCAGGTTTGGACCTTGGCAGGAGCGGATCTAACCGAACCAGTGACCGATCTAAATGAACCAGTGACCACTGCCCACCTGGGCTGTCCCTGGTGCAGTGCTTGGTATCCTAGTGCAGTTTCTGCCCATGGCTGTACAAATGTCTACGTAGCTAGAGCTGTTTCTGTGCAAGAGAAAAACAGTGGCTGGTTACGCTGTTTGCAAACAAAACAGCAAGGACTTCTTCCTTGCATCTCTGCAAGGAAGATGGACGGTAAACGATGGGACCTGCTCCACTGTGGTGCTGTGGAGATGGTCTCAGCACCATTTGCTGCTCAGAAATGGGCTCGCTATGGGGAAAAGAGCATCTTCCCTATCCAGAAGTGGATCAGCAGAACTGTTAAAGCCTAAATACAGTGGTGATAGCAGGGCTCTGGCCACCTTGCACTTGTGGTAGCCCTTGTCCTCTGTTTCTTTCCACCTTTCTGGCCTCTGGCTGTGGCTCAGTGATCACTGTAAAGTTAGGAGCACCCCATAATTAAATGCAACCAAAAGTACATTTGCAAATGGGCTACAAATTGCAGGGGTAGCATCAGATCTGCTGAGTCTTAACATTTGAACAAGTGTTATCCAGGTGTTCTCTAACAGGATAGCTTTTTAGATTTATTTAAAGGCAAAGCGACTAAACCTGTGGCTGCGTTGTAGCTTCCTCTTACTCCCGGGGATCATCAGATGGCTGAAAATGCCATGGTCATGATTTGTTAGGGTAATGGTGGTGGCTGGCGCAGTGTGAACGTCGGGGGGAGCTTTGGGACTTGTTTCTCACTCTCTGGAGAGAGTTTCTTCTGGGGGTGGCAGCATGGAAAAGACTTCCCGAAGGCTCCCTGTGCGGCTGACTCAACATCACCCAGGTTGGACGCCACTCTCCAAACCCCCGATGGAGACGTTGGCGCCTTTTAATGAACGAAAACATGGGCAGAGCAGAGGATTCAAGCAACGGGGGGTGGCTGTGGCATTAACCGGCACGTGAACTCTTTTTTCCCCAGGTGTGGTGGAGACAGGACTCTTCATTGACATGGCAGAGGTGGTCTACTTCGGCATGGAGGACGGCTCGGTCAGCGTGCGGGAGAAGCAGCCTCGCTGACGCCAGCATGCTGCCTGCTCTGCTTCGCCTTCGGCCAGTTTGATGCAGCTGTTGTAATGGTGCCAACCTGACGTTTTGCCTTAACGAGCAGCGGTTATTGCAGAAGACGGACGGGAAGCTGATGAGAATCCGCTGACGTGATACTGAATGTCTTTTTTAAAAACAAAACAAAAATTATATTCTATTTCTATATATATATATATTTTTACTTTACAGGAATGTTGTCTTTTTTTAAAGAATCATTTAAACAAATTGCTTTAACGTTTTTATTTTATTTTCTAAGAAATACTTACCAAAAAGAATACTCCTTGTTTTGTGTTTTGGGTTTTTTTTTTTGTTTTTCAAACAGAACTTGAACCCTTCTGGTTGCTCATAGTGCTTAGTGATTGAGGTCAGAAATACAATCCTAATGCATCATCCGAACCCCCTGGCTGGGAGGGTTGTGCACGTAACAGGAGCGCATCCAGTCGGGACCTGCTGATGCCTTATTTGGAACCTTTTTGGTTCAGTATTTTATGCCTTTTATTTTTCTATACCACTGTTTTTTAATAGTTCAGGATGTCTAGTTGTCCTCTGTGCACATGACAATTCTCTGAGCCTAGGGTGGTCTCTACACCCCTCTGTCTGGAACATTAATAAGGGCCTTTTTTGGGCCTCTGTATGGAGGAGATGTTCATCCTTTGAGCCAAATTCTGCTCTCCATTAATCCAGTACCTCTGATTAAAATCTGTTCCTTTAGCTGGAGGTGTTTGGGACTTCGTCCTTGTAAACCGAGAGCAGAACTGGGTCCTTAATAAAGTTTACAGAAGCACGTTTGAGCAGCTTAGGGCAGCGTGGAATACCGTTCAGTGGCAAATTATTTGATTAGGAATGAAGGTTGATTATCACCCCTCACAGCTGGTTGATTTATGGAAGGATAGAGCGGAACGCACAGGAAAACTGAGTCTTCCTGCCTAAATTTCCCACATGTAGCAGGAGAGAGACACTCGTTCAATATCTTGTTCTTGGTGTATAGGTGCTTTGCATGGTTCTGATGTCAAAATGCAAGCCCTCTCTGTGTTGTAGACACTGAAATAAAGAACTGTTACACCAGATTTAGTAGTAATTGGGTTCTTAAAGTATTTCATGGACAACGGGGGCAGATCGTCGTCAAACTAACTTCTGCTGTAGTTTTCCTCTTAGAAGGGCCCTTCACCCAGGCGAAATTCACCCTTCTGCATTTGATTTCCTTTCGCTTAAGGTAAATACATTATTTTAAATTAACCAGGTTATCTAATCAACCCTTGTTGGCTGCAGTGCTTACCTCGAGACTGTCTTAAACGTGCATGTCTAAAACCTGCGCATCTAAATACAGCTCCAAAGGAGAAGCTACTTCTTTAAATCTCCCCCTTCTTGCCCATCTCTTCTGTTAGTTCTGAAGCACTTGTACTGAGCAAACTGGCTGCCATCCAGCCAACAACTTGGTGGAAACACTGGAATATCTCTTCCCGCAAACCCGATGCTGCAGAAGCCATTTGCAAAGCCCTAGTTCTTGCCATGGGCTGTTTTCAGATGCGTCTTGGGCTCCTAATGTAATCCTAGATAAACAGAGAGCAATCGAGCAAAGCTTTGTGCCCAAGCGTCTCCTCGCTCAGCATGCTTCTGGAAATGAGATTAGCAGGAGCGAATGTTGCTGTTGACTGCCTTCTCCCTCTCTCAAATCAAACAGCTCCTTCTCAAAAAGCTAATAAAACCATTACCGCGCCATTACTTTCTGGCCCCGGACCAGATGTGATCTCATTCAGCTTTGTGCTTAGCAGGGGCTTGTTGAATCTGAGCCTGGAGGTGGCAGGTCTGATTCTTGAGTTTCTCCAAGCACTTGGGATGCAGGTGGTGCTGGCGGGTGCTTTTGCCGTGGATGCCCCTGCTGGGGTGGGACTTTGAGCGGGTCTTGGGCTGGGGGGTGTGGGTACAGAGTTCACTGCACTGAAGAGGTGAAATTAAAATCCCTGAAGTGCTGGAGTAGATGCGGCGTCTGAACCAGTTCTGGAGCCTTTGCTCGCATTTCCCGTGTGCAAACTGCCCCAGCTCACGTTTCCCAGGTCAGTGGATGGATTTCTGAGTGAAGGGGCTCCTAACAATGCTCTGGTGCTTCCCCTCGGAGGCTGGGAGTGTCGTGACCACCCAGATCTCTGCCAGCGTGCGTGGGGCACGTTTAGATGGGGCGCGGGGAGTCCGTCCCCCGCCGGGGTGGCTTTGCCGTGGCTCTGCCCTGTCACCGACACAGCCCGCGTCGCTGGTGCTTCGCTGCCTAGCCGCGAGCATGTTCGACGAAAATTAACTGTACAGGCAGCAGAGGTATTTCCAGTGCCCTTTCCTTGGTTTTCTAGACCATCACCGTTATTATTATGTATGTTTTTTGGAGAGAGAACTTCTTATAGGTGAGCATGCCATGGTAGAACTTCAGGTAAGGGCAGGTACCCACGACCTCCCTGGTAGGGGCGGTTCAGCTCTGGCCACACCAGTGGGCTGCTCCCAACAGCTCTTGGGCTTGAGTTTGTTGAATTTGATTTTAACACCTTGGCTGTTTTGCACTGTGGCTTTTGCTTTGGACTTTCATTTTTCAAGGTGCTCTTCGAAAGAGCCTTAAGAAGCCTTTAGAAATGGGTCTGCCACCTCGAAACCACCCAGCTCCCTTGCAGGGATGTATTTTTAGAAGGCGGGGTTGGAAAAAAAAAAAAAAAAAAAAAAAATCAAAAGCAAGTGGAAGGAGGTGCTCTTTTAAAGCCCAAGGCAGGTTGGTTGGGTGCATTTATTTAGGGTGCATTCCCGCAGGGGGTCCTGTTACCCGATGTAACCACAGCGAGACGATGCAATCCAGCCCCTGCAGGCAAAGCCTGGCGTCGCCTTTTGGACCGTGCACGGCGGGTAATGCACAACTGATTTACCATTAGTGCTAAATTATGGATTAACTTGGCCCTGGAGAAAACAAACGTTTCAAGAAAGAGCAACAGCAGCACTAAAATTAATGAGCATGAGAGGTAATGAAACACTAGTCCCATTCCAAAAAAATAAGCAATATAAATATAGTAAGAGAGTGCTTCGGATTCAATTTAATTAACCTTTGGTTAATAGGTTAAATAATTAAGCTGAATTAATTAAACTAAGTAGAAAGAAATGAAGAGTTTAGTTAAAGTGAATCACCCTGTTCCGTGTTATAAAGCAACTATTTGTCTATCAGGTTTTTGTGATTGTCACTGTAGGACGGGATTTATGATCTGACATAATTATTGTGCTGAGAAATGTGACATAAAAAGAGATGAAAAATAATTAAGCAGGCAGCATAGAGGATGTGTGCTCTGTGTGTTGAACCAAACAATTATAGCCAAAGTGATAAGGAGCAAATAAGCATATTATAACCAGTGATGAAAATTAGCTGTAATGAATATTAGTAAGCTGTAACTAGTATTAATATCTTTTAAACGTAAAGCCACATCCATTTAGTAACCAGGTGGATTTAACCAAAAATTGTGTAGTGACGTTGGTTTTGGTCCAGCTGCACCAGGAGAGGAGGAAAAGGAAAGAAATCCTCATTTTCAAAGTGATTTTTTCAAATTTATCAAGCCTTGTGAATCCTCCAAAACTTCTTCGCAGTTTTATTTTGCTTAGTGCATCAGTGAAAAGGTGATGCGTTTCAGCTAAAAGATGATCTTAAAGACCTATAAACTGCCATTTTTTGGTACCTAAAACTTCTAAAGTTTATTCATTCCCCCTTCCAGTAACTTTAGTGGGAGTTGTATCACCCCCGTATCTCCATGACCCATCGGGATCAGAAGAGTTAAAAAGCCCTTATATAATTACAGAACTTGACAGATCCGCTATTTAGATAGCTTGAATCTTGTGTGGGATTTATCTCCTGACAGGGGACTATAAATTACCATGAAATTCCCTAATGAAAATTTTTCTGTAGAAGAGTTTTTGTAACATCATCTCTGTAGGAAAACTGATACCAGATATTTATTGTTTTCAGTTCAGTAGATTTTCCTGTTTGTGTTTTTACAGCTACTGACACAAACATCTTTTAAACGCCCTTAATTACACTTACAGCCTTGTGAAAATAATGTCAGATCATTGAGGTAAACATAGTGAGCAAAACAGTAAAGGATCAGTGACTCGGGTCTGACTATAAGAAATTACATAAACTACTTTTTTTAATGAAAGAAGAAAAGGCTTTGTGCAAGAATGTCTTAGTGTAAGATAAGTTTTCCAACAAATCTTCAATCACGTTGGAAAGTTAAATGCTGCTACTGACTTATGTTGTTTCTGGAAGTCAGTAGCAGAAAGATGAAATTCGGTGGAAGAAAAAAAGTGACTATTAAGTCAACCATCTTGTATCCGTAAACCTCCCAACACTTTAATATCCAAGTTCACTTGGGGTGTTGAATTAGGAATATTCTTAATCACGCTACATTCTAAGTTCGCCTCATGCTGTATTGTTAAAAAAATGTGCATGTAAGTTTGATCATGCAAAAAAAAATCACAGAAGCTAAAGTGCCTGCTAACTGGAATGGTCCTTTTATTGTGCACCAAACTCTAAATTCCCTCATTGTGGTCTTCCAGTGCAGGATTAATTAAAAAAAATGCTAACATCAAGTATCCTTTCTACTTATGAATGTCTCACAGGCTTGTGTAATCTCTTACTGAAGCTATTACTGGAATGCCTTATAGATCAAAATCATTAATTAAACATTAATTCCCTTAAAACATTTTCAAAGCCTTAATTTCAGTAACTTGTAAGTTATTTGCCTGCCACAGTGCACTGTCTTCTTGTAATCAGTATTTAATAACCTGTACAGTTTAATCCCAGTGTAATGTATTTGGCAATGACAAATTAAATTGAAAAACCCTGCTGTAAATCTAGACGGTGCACTGTGATGCTTTTCTTACTATCTTAATTCCTTGCTAAAAAAGAGACAGTCTTGCCTTCCTCTAATCCTTACACGAGTGTTGTTTTTCAAAGCAGAGATTATCATTCTCTCCTTTACTTTTATGTATAGTTTACTGAGGGCTGGGACAGATCAGTGAAGAGTCAAAGCCAACAGCTCATAACTAACCTACCAAAAATCTTGTGTAATTGAAGAGCAAGCAGCTATGCACCGCTTCTCTCTCCTGAGATGCTCATGGGGCTTCAGGATGTGATCCACCGTCTGAGCATCTTGAGAAAACTCAGCCGCTTTGCTGCAGACCACCACTTACTTTTCGGACAGGTTACTTCCAGGTTTCTCAACCGTGTGCAGAAAGCTCCTGTGGTCACGGTTTCTCATTTACGAAGAAGTTTCTTCCATCCTCCTTTGAGAGCTCGAGCAACGCGTGTTGACCCTGGCCGGGGTTTTGAGGTCTGCACTGCACGTTTTCGCCGAGGCTTTACATTTTTCCTGTGGATTTGCCGATGTGACTGGCCCTGGCTACCTACAGCCTTGCCAAGCCCCCTCCCTGGACTCTCCTGGGCAGGAGGCTCCCCGGCAGCCCAAGGCCACTATCGCTCCCTCACCTGATCTTTGGAAGCTTGGCAAGGGCTTGCTGGGGGACGGGAGGTATTATTGCGCAGAGGTCCATGTGTCCCATGGATCTACCAAGCTTTGGGAGGGATACCTGGGCTGGAAGGATTCACCGCTGAATTACCTCCCTTCTGTGCTCTCCTGCAGTGACCTGGACAAATGTCCCCACCAGGGAACTGGTGGCATGAGCCTCTCCAGTGGCTTCCGTTTTATAGCCCGTAGTTAACAGTGTTTCTCCACGCATGGTAGTGAAGTCAAAACGGCACCGGCTTTCCCATAAATAGCACAAGGTTCCCCAAGGATGGGGGTTTTGTATTTGGGTTGGTCTTCTGTAACCCAGCCCATCGTGCCTTCAACATAGCTGGTGGAAAACCAAGTATGGCCGTGGCCAGATGAACCTACAGTTGTATCTTTGGATGCAGGGACTCATCCTAGGAGCCCAGGGCAGGATCTTCAACAAAATCGTTGCCCTGATCCAGGATTTTGACAGTGTTGCTTGTGTGCATCGGGATGCCACAGATAGGTTGAGCTCCGTGCGCTAAGTTTGGAACAAGGCATTGGTCATTCTGCCAGGGATGGAGCCCATTCCTGTTGGAGGGCAACGGAGGGATTAAAGGAAGTGAAGTGCATCTACAGATCCTTTAAAGGTATTAATATCTCATTAGCAGTGACCTTTCTAGCTAAGGAAAGGATTATCCTGGAAAACAAATTGGGGAATAGTAATTTGGAATATAGAGAATTATTTCTGTAGTTATTACTTAACTGATTTGGAAATACTTTTAGTGAGGAAGGAGTAATGTCAGTAGGTATCTGCAGAGAATCCACTTGAGTTTTACTTTACTAGGAATATTTGAAACTCGAGGTGGCATTTGGACATTTGCACTGGCTGGGAAAGCAGAGAAGTCCACGCAATGCAAAAAATGCCCCACAAATTACTTTGTTTTGAACATTGTGTTATAAAACAGCTTAATCCCTTATTTACTTAGCCATATCTCTTGCGTATCGGAGGTGGAAGGGTATCAGACAGTTTTATGTGGGGCTGGAGAGATGGCTTTTTACTAAAAAAATTTGGTTTTCAACTTGAGTAGGAATGAGTGTTTCAGGAGAACTAGACCCTTCTTATTATTGTGTTTCTCTGTGACACCCGTCACTGTAATTCGTGCTCCACGAGGCTCTCCCTGCGGCGAAGCCCCCGCAGCAGTATTTTCTGTGCCCACCCCTGCTAACTACAGAACCGGGGCCCCGTGAAGGGTGTCCTCCCTCCTCCACCCCCTCGCAGCACCCCTTTCCTCCAGGATGGCAAAATTGCTGAAGACCATCAAAAAACTAACTTTTAAACCACGGGTTTGTCGTCCGGGGCAGGGGCTGGGTGCGGGCGCGTGTTTTCCAGCGCGGATCTCCGTCGCGGTTATTCTGGGAGAGCAGAGAGCTGCAGGCTCTCCAGCCCGGCTCCTTCACCCTGTCCGCAGGGACACCAGCTCGTGGGAAGGGTCGGGTTGACGTGTGGGCACCTCCGATGCTCACAGGTGCCCGTCGGGCTTCGTTTCCAGTTCCTGGGATGCTCTGCCCGACCGGCACCGTTGTCTCAGCAGCGGCCAGGCTGGCCAAGGGCTGCCTCCTTTTTATCGCTTTTAAAAACAAGTCAGCAGGAAACTTTTCGCGGATCGAACACCCGCAGCTGTAGAAGAACTATAGAAGAATTGGTATTTTTTAATCTATCCTGCCTGGGAAATTTCTTGCCGTTGCTGTTTTTCAACCAAATTAGTTTGGGGTCCTGTAAAAAAATGGGAAAGATGTGATGTTTCTTTTCTGGAACTCAGACAGACAAGTTTTTAAGCTCCCAGGCAGGCAGCATTTCACATGGGGGTTCATATGCCATTTCTAGATGCGTTTTGTGTTTTAACACAGCTCGCATACTCGGCTTCAGAAAAGTGGTGCAGTCACTAAGTGCTTAATGTGAGTTCTTGTAGCTTATTTCAATCATCCAGACTAGGAACATTTTGGTTATAAAGGAACAAATAAGCTTCGTTCAGTCAATGACCACTTAGAAAACTTGAACTTTTCTGGATTAAATAATACTCAAAGTTCCAAACTGAATATTCAGTAAACGAGAGGGAAAAGAAACGTGATACCTTTCTGGTCTTCATTTGACTGATTTCAGAGAACTACACAAGATACAACTAGTGTGAGAGAGAGTCCAAGTTATACAGTTACTCTGTGGTGGGTGGCTGCCTTTCCCCAGAAAAATTCAGTGGAGAAATCCATACCCTAAAGACTGTATTTACTGCTTGAGGAGTAAGTTAGGTATTTTAGGGATGTAATTTTTTACAGGATCAATATTGCTATTTAGCCAGACAGCTGGCCAAGCACGGACAAATATTGTCTGCTATAATACATTTATCTGTCTATTGATCTATCTCTGTACCCGTTTTGCTGATCAAACAGACAGCAATAGCAGGACCAGGAGCAACTTATTCCCAGTTTTACTGCATCAGTAATAGGATTTGTCTCACATAACTTCCCACTCCAAAGCTACGTGAGCAGTTAGCTTGAGGAAATGTGGAACCCTATGGGAAGAGACAAATAGATTCACTCTGTCTATTTTAGGCAGGACCCATCACATCCTAGGAGTGTCTACTCCAGATAAATGCAACCCACATCCCCTCCTGCCTCCCAATCTCTCAACAGCAGAGAACCATGATAACTCTTCAGCAAAGTATCGCATTCCTTAAAGCAGAAAATTCAATTTTAGTAGAGATGGGTCAAAGTGAAAAGGACGGATACAAAATTTTCCCGCATTCAGAATATTCAGTGGAGGATGCAGAGAGGTTTTTTTCAGATCTACTCCAGAAAATACACAGAGTACTTCATGCCAGTCCAAGCTGTTGCTTACTTGCTAGGAAAGTGTGATCTAGTAAAAGGCTTGTACTGATCAGAGGGCGAGGACCCACAGTTCCTCACCTCCACGCAAAGCAGGAACAACTCCAGTGACACGGGTGAAGCTAATGAACAAGAAATCAGTGTTAGCTGCAGATGGAGCCAAAGATGGAGAAGGAAGATGTTTTGAAATTTTGAGTCAGATGTGGTTTTAAAAATCTAGGTGATTCATAGAAAAACCCTGGATGTGACATATTTACTGGGCTCGTTCTACACCGAGGTGTGCTCAGGGGGAGGATGTGGAGATTGGTGAGCTGAAAAGTCCCACAAAACCCAGGTGGGAGCTGGGGATGCTTTCAGGGAACCAGCCAGGGCACAACAGAAATGACAGATTATTTTTGTAGAGTAAGACGGAGGGCGACACGCTCAAATTTATGTTGTTTACCTCCCCATCAGACGGATGGTGAAATGTGGCCGCGCTGGGGACGGGGCTGCTTGCCAGACAGCCGGTCGCTCCCTACATCCAGTGCTTGCCACCCCACCAGTCCTGCCATTGCCTTCGCCACCCGTGAAGGTCTGATTTAATGCACTCGGATGCCAGCGGCCAGGCTGCTAAAAGAGCATCGCTGGGTTGTGACCAAACCTGACCGGCCGTAGGGTTGGGTTTTTGCAGTACAAGAAGATAAAAGAAACGAGGGCTCTCAGTCTTCACCTGGCAATACTAGTCATCACCCCTGTCGACAAAGAGATGGTTGGAAACCATCCTGTTTTTCTGGAAATGGGCAAGGACTCTCCAGACAAATATATGCAATGCTTGGGGAGGCCAGTCCAGGCAGCGGAGGCAAAATACACAACGAACCTTTGGTGTCTTGAAGATGATCCCCTAGGGCATCTCTGGTACAGCTCCATCCCTCGCTGCCCCGGAGACAGGCTGGTCCAAGCGGCACAGCCCGGGCAGTACGCGGAAGGGAGGGATGACCCTCAGCCTCCCTGGGTCTCACACGCTGCTTCTCCAGGCCGACATGGGCAGGCGATGGGCTGTATCTACAGCTAGGATTATTAATGGTTTCATCTAGGAATTGCTAGGCGGACTTCGGAAAAATCTGGGCTACATATTGAGGATAGGAGGGGGAAAAAAAGTTCGGTTTTGTTTTTGCCTTTTTTCTTTTTCTTTTTCTTTTTCTTTTCTTTTTCTTTTTCTTTTTCTTTTTCTTTTTCGTTTTCTTTTTCCTTTTCTTTTTCTTTTTCTTTTTCGTTTTCTTTTTCCTTTTCCTTTTCTTTTTCTTTTTCCTTTTCCTTTTCTTTTCTTTTTCCTTTTCCTTTTCTTTTTCTTTTTTTCTTTTTCTTTTTATTTTTCTTTTTCTTTTTTTTGTTTTTCTTTTTGTTTTT
>JAVJGG010000054.1:42429473-42453024 GCA_035590195.1 Aviceda cuculoides
GCTGGAGCACTGCCGCCGCGCGGCCGCGCGCCTCCTGGGCCGCTTACTCCGCCGTGAGTACCGAGCCGCCGGCACAGACCCCAACCCCCGGCGCCGGGCCGCGGGGCCCTCCCCGCTGCCTGGCACCCGCTCTCCGCCGCGGCCTGCTTCGCCCGCGGTGCCCCTCCGTAGTAAGGCCGCGGGGCCTGAGGGAGCTGGGCCCGCCGCCGGGGCCCGGCCGCCGCCTCCTCCTCCCGTCACTGGAGGGGAAAGGGGCCGGGCCTCCGGCCGGGCAAGGTCACCGCCTGTCCCCGGGGGGGTCGCCAGGCCTCTGGGTGCGGGGAGGTTAAACCCCTTCAGCCGGGGGCTCGGCCTGCTGGCGGGGCTGGGGCCGCTCCGGCTGAGCGCGGCAGGGCCGAGGTGGGACGGGAGCGGTGGTCTCCGGTGGCGGCAGCCCCTCTTCGGGAGCCTTGGGTGGAGGGCAGAGGGTAGGCGGGCTCTTGGCGGAGGGGCACGGCAGTGTGGGGCAGGGGCCATGCGGGGCTGCAAGGAAACCCGTTTTTAAAAGTTAGGGGGAGTTCTGGGACTAAGCGGGATCAGCCGCAGGTGTGGGGACCCAGGAAAGCTGGTCTCTCCGTTGTAGTCCCCCGGAAATACTGAAAAACGCGGCAAGGCCTAGAGGAAGCTGATGGAGTTGCATCTAGTCACTTCGAGTCACTAGTGGTTTGGGCTGGAGACCTCCTGAGGTCCCTAAATCATCCTGTGATTTCAACACGAGTTGGTAAAGTTGTTTCTGGTGTCAAGATTCAGATTATAGGCCTTTAATTGTTGGAGAACACAAGCAGTCTGAGACTAATACTTCAGCTTAAAAGTTTTTGTATGTGTTGGTCTGAAGATCACAATAAAAAATAAAGCGCTTTTCTTTTTTCTTCTTTCTTTTCAGTGTGCTTTTTTTGTACAGTTAACACTGCATCCTCTACTGAAATCAGTAGGGGTATGCCTAGGCACAAGAGCAGTTTCTTAGGATCTAAACTGAGGAATTGGTGCATTAGTCTTGGTTCTTGCAGCTGAGAATGAATGTGCAGATGTAAACCTACCTCATTTCACTGCACACAAAGATTTTTTTTGTCTCAGGGTGGTGGTAATTTGCAGGTCAGGGTCTAGTAATGTGATCCCGCAACGTTTTAAGCTGGTCCGAGTTGTTCCTGTGGCACATCCACCATCCTCTCAGGTATCTGTTCCTACCTCTTGTCCTCCATGAGCAGGAACAGAAAAGTATTTTCCTACTGTACCCTTAATTTCTGCTAGTTCAGCTCTTTAAATTGGCTCCCCTGAGCCCAGTGAGAATTGGTTCTGATGGAGGGGAACAGATGGGAATATAGCACCTCCAATTTAGCCTAATTTATACTCCCAGCAAAGCTACTCTTTGGTGCAGTTTTATGTGTTAAAAGCCCTTTAGAAATAGCAGTAAGAGATTCAGGAAAGAGTGCTTAAAATGATTTTGGGGGGTAGAGGAGAAGAAGTGGTTTAAGCAGCTCAAGAAGTGTTCTGTTTGCAACAGTTCATGAAGTCTTTTAAAGAAACTCCTGCAAGATGAAACAGCCCTTCATTAGAAACCTTTCTTCATTTGGTTTGATACTCTTTACAAAATGTTAAAAGACTGCTGAAACCTGAAATTTGGACTTTGTACATACCTTTTCAGTAACAAAGAATTAACATCTGCTTCTCGCGGTGATTTAAAATCATGAGTTTCTACTGTGTTCTGTTGCAAAAGAGATGCAATATCTATTGTTGTTGGTGCATTGCTGAAGCAAACATGCAGGGTGTGTATCCATAAGGTTCAGTTCAGGAAATTGTGAAAACATAGCATGAAATACATCAATGAATGGCAAGCGCTTGCTCAAAGTTCAGCTCAAAGCACTGTTTGTACATGGACAGAGTCAAGAAAGACATATGCTGGTCTATACCACACTTTGAAGAGAGTCTTTATAGGCACCTTAACTGTGGTTGGAGCGTCAGGATTAGGGATCTTATGTTCTGGGCATGTTAGAAGGCTTTGGAGAGCTCTTAGATTAAAAGATTACAGTAAATTATGTGAATAACCCTGGCAAATAATTGCTGCAGAAATAACAATCCAAACTGAGGAATTCATTAGTTGCTTTTATGTCAACAGTGTGGAGGCAGGAAGGCTCACAAACCTTTAGCTGCACGTGTTTTTAGTGGAGTATGCATGGGGGAAAACAGTTTGTTGGCTTACGAGAAATAGTTGATTTGTGCTGAGGAGAACACGCTTTTTTCCTCAAGGGCCTGCAGTTTCACTGAGATGCTTTGCTTTGTTTCAGCTTCATAATTCCGGTGCCGTTGTGTATCCTGTGGTCCTCTGTAGCCAGTTATGTCCATTGCAATGAGGCGGGGTTTTTGTTTAGGAAAGAGATATGTGTTGAAAGGACTGAAATTTTTCTGAATGTAATTTGCCATTAGTCCTAGTTTTGTTTTAATGTGGTAGGTATAGCGTAGTCATTGCATCTGTCCTCTACAGCCTGGTTAATTTACTTAATTCCTCAACTCCTATACCATGTTCATAGATTGGGGTTTCCATAATTAACAGGAATTTGGCAAGGGAAGGGTGAGAGAAGAGAGACTGGGGAGTGATACCCAGAAATCCTCTGAGTGCATAATCCTCTTAAACAAAGGAGTAAGATATTTTGAGCAATCCCTCAATAGCATGAAAATATCTTTGTCAATAAGAATCATCTTCTACTAATGTAACTGATATCTTTAAAGATGAATTCTGTAGATGGGTTTGGGGAAAGGAGTGAATTATCCAAATGTAATTGTGTGTGTGAGTATATACATACAACCTGATAATGAAGACTAAAACCTAATAAAGAACTAGGGTGGGAAACTGCGTGTGGAGTATTCTTGTTAATATCAAGCTTCTAGTCAGTAAACTCTGAAATTTGCTGCAGTGCTTTGGTCTTTGCCAAACTTTTTTTAATGTCCATGCTTTTCTGTAATGTAAGAAACTGTCTAGAACTGTTTCTGTGTTGTCCTCTTCAGGCCATGCATTTTTAGGCAGAGAAAGGAGATGATCATAAAAATGTGAATTAAAAATGTACAAAATATTGAAAGGTTTTCTCAGAAACAAACTGAAGGTCTGTAACTGATGGAAAATAAGGGTGGTGGTGGGATGTGTATGTGGAAAAAAACTTCTTAGCATTTTAAGTAGCACTCCGTACTTCAGTCCTTCCCTGAGTTTCCCCTGCACTGGCCTCCATTTTCCCCATTTGTATTGGAGCCCATATGATTTCTAGGGCTTTCTTCTTTCCTTATATAGGTAATAGAAAGGAAAAGGAATATCTTCCTTCATTTCCCAAGTTCTCTGTCTATTTCAAGGAGTAATAGAGGAAGAATTTCACTTTTCTGTCTTCTGGCAATGTAGGTATCTGCTCAGGTCCTTCTAGAAAGGAATTTCTGATGTTTCACCTTGCTTTTACATTGTGCTCACTTTGTGAGTACCCTCAGATGCTACCTTAGCTTCCAAACTTAATTTTTTTTTTTTGTCTGGGATAAATGTAGGTAAGAGGGAGGCACTTTGATTGGGTTCCTGTCCATAGCTCCAGGAAATCTTGCAAGAAGTCCTGAAAATAACAAGTTTTCAGCTTAGTATAGTTTGAGTAAGGAAGAGATTAAGCCCTTAGTATCTGTACTGTCAGCTGGCTTGCACAACCCAAATAAGCTGGGCAAATGTGGCTTGGGTTGTATCGTTTTAAATGAGATTGGTGCTTGGGAGGTGTTGCTGCTCAGGGAGTGCCTGAAAGCTCGCTGTAAACAGTATTTCCATTCCATGTGTGCTTTAAAATACCTTGCAAATGGGTCACTTTTCTTTTTAACATGTAAATTCATGTTTGGACTTCATGATAAATAGTAGGGTATATTTCTAGAAAGGCTTGCTATTTGTAATACACAAGTGAGCTTAAGGCCCTACTCGAGGCTACAGATGGCGAGTTTGTTTTTAAGAAGTAAATGTAGCCGGGTTTTCCTGTTACTTGAACTGCAGCGAATTCTGGGCAGTGTGTGTGTTGGAATTAACTCTGTCCCTTAATTTCTAGTAACGTTTCTTTACCGTAAAACAACTGACATTTTATAGACAGGCTTATACCCCTCTGCTAAATTTAGATCTTACTTTTCAAATCTCTCCGGGGACAGCAGAGTTTTGGTATTTGAGTACTTTTCATAACTACTTGGTTGTCCTGTACAATGGACTGAAATAGGCACTTGCCACAGTACATCTTTTCTTAGCTGTGTAGAAGCTGAAGTACTGAAATACTGGAAAGCCAAAATAAATGCATCTTGTTATTTGTATAATTTTTTTTTTTTTTTTTTTTTTTTTAACCACAGGCTGTGCAAAACAGAACAGGGATGGGGCAGAAATGAAAGCATTGCCTGGGAAAGATTATGCAGTTTCTTACTTTGTTTTTAATACTCTTTTCTAAAGGTCTATTATGGGCCTTTGCTGGACACAGCATTGCTATGTTAGAACTCTGATTTGACAACATACAGTGTTTCCACTGTGCTTTTGGTAAGATTTGGATTTGATAAGACTTGTCCTTATGCTCTAGGACTTCATCTGGAGCAGGCACCTTTGTAACTTGGCCTGTAATTTAGACGTGTGCATTAAAATAGCATCACCAATGAGTTTGGCTTTTACTGGTTCATGGCTGAAGAGCAAACTTTCTTATTTATTTATTTATTTTTTCCCTCCTGTCTTCTTGAAGCAGCATGCTTTTACACATGGGCACCCGAACTTGTTCTAGTAAAACCAATTGCCTGAGCGGGCGTTGGAAGTTGTGCAGCAGTATGAGCTAGTGAATGAAGGTCCCGAGTGGAAACTGAGACTTGGATTCTCTTTCTGACTCTTACCTGCTGTGAACTTAGGCATGCCATTTCCATTTTCCACCTGTTCCCTTCTCATTTTATATCTGTCTTAACTGTTTAAATTGCCAGCTGTTTGCACCCGGGAGTTGCTCTTTGTGCCGCGTGTAGCAGAACCTCGTCGTGACCGATGCACCTGCTGCTCCTACCGTGCTGATAACTGGGGCAAACTTCGCTGTTTCAGCCAGGGCCATGGACAGAAATACAGAACTGTATCATGTCAGTTTAAATACCCCCCAAAACTCAGACTCATCCAGCCCAGAAAGTGCAAGGTGACTTTTTTTTTCCCCCCAAATTCTTCAAAAATGTATCGCTCCCCAGACATGTGCCCATGCTAAGCTGCCTCTCTCTGAGGACAGCAAATGGCTTAAGCCTATAGCCAGGCTTTTTTGAACCAGCTGTATTTTCTCTGAACCAGGGCTTTTCAGTAATGTAAGAAGCACATACAGTTTTCAAGAGTAAATCCATACAAAGCTTGGAATTTAAGCCGTCTTTTAGTTATCAGGGCCTACTTTTTTTTTTTTTTTTTTTTTAGTACCTTGATAGCTTGGAAAATGCTTGAAAGCTTCTTATCCTTGAAAAATACATCTATACACTCTTCTCAAAACTGAGAATTGACAAACTTAAGCTTTCAAAACCTTTTTTTTGCAAGGTTATAAATATCCGAAAGTAGATATGGGATGGACAGCTGAACTGGGACTGTGGAATTGCTTTTATGGTATAGAGAAAGGAGTGACTATTTGTCAATTTTTTTTTTTTTTAGAATACTGAAGTCACTGAGTGTGTGCTGTGTGTCTGGCAAGCCACCCTCTCTTATTTTGCAGGTGGATTTGTCAGTGTTGTAGCACAGACAATATGTGTAAAGCGTAGATTTAAATTAGTTTAGTGTTGCCTGTTTATTCTTTACCCTTGCAGGCCCATCAGAGGCCTTGCCGAACATGCACTCCCATACCTCTGGAAGCCCAGACCGTTCTCCACAAGGCATTGCTGGTGGTAGGTCCTAACCGTAACGGCTTCTTCGCAGGGAGATCGTCCTCTGCTTTTCTCAAGGTTGGGTTTCACCCAGTCATATCCTGTGCCTGCGAGGGATTTTGCCTGAATGGCTGGGATCAGGTGGAGCGATGCCCTGTTCTAACCAGCCAGCCAGCTGTTTCTCTGCTTATTTTGTCTCTCCTTTGCTGGAGGCTGCTGTTTTCCAGCTGTGCCTTTGAGTGACCTGGTGTGGCAGGTCGGGTGCAGCCTGCAGGGTGTCGCAGCCTTGCGTAGGAAGGCCAAGCTGTTGGCCACGTACGAAGACCGTATTGCGCTGTCTTCTGTAGCTGCGGTATTGAACAGCAAGGCTTTCCTCTGCCCTTCCACAGACAGCCTCGTAACCCTGTTCCTGAAATCTTAGCTTCAGACATACTTTATCCATTGCTGCTTTGTGTTTCTTTTTGGCGTAACAAGCTCTGTAACGGTATTTGTGGATAAAGATGTGATCTAGGTTAAAACCCTGCAGGTCAGTAAGCTGACATGTACTTTTACCACTTTTCTTAGGAGTTTACTGCATGCTAGTCTGTACGTTTCTTTTTAAAATCTAACTGAATTTTACTTGATGCTGGTCTGAAGATGAGGTGCTGCCACAGCTCCTTAGGGAACGGCAGGAGGTGGTTAAAGTTGAAGTCCTGTGTTTCTGTCAGCGCTTTTTAAGAACAGAGTAGGGACTTTAGATTTAGCAATAGTAATGATGTTTGTGGGCTTCTTCTGGCATGGTTTTATTTTTCTTCTCACTTTTTTTGAATAGAAGTAAAGCATACAAGCAGTGTATCACTAAAATTTAGTTGGCAAAAGTACTTGTGAGAGTCCTATGTAGCTCTATGATAGAAGTGTGTATATACATGGATCTTAAATTTTCTGTGCTTTTTTTGTACCCCATAGAAATAGTGTTATTACAAGACAATAATGCATCTTAATAAATTCTGTGCATTAGCAGTTTATATTGAAGAATACCTTTCTCCTTTTTTCCACTTAATAGCTTTTACTTCCTTCCTAAAAATAGAAAAAGGAAGAAAAAAGATCCCTCCCTTCTTCAGGCATGTCTGAGTAAATAAGTATGTGGAACAGTCCAGGAGCCATGATTCAGGACCTCTTATTTTTATTTCAACTTTACTTTTTTTACTTCCTCAAATCCTAAGTGGTAAAGTTTTAAAAGAGCTAAAGAACTATACAGTAACATACTGGCGTCAGTTTCTGTATTAAGATTTTACCCTCCCACGTTCACTGTAAGCACAAAATACAGTTTTTACCTGAAACGCAGGGAGTAAATTGGTTCTGATCCCCTCAAAACTCTGGTATTTGAAAAAAGCATATGGCTATGAATATAGGCAATGTGTGCATCCTTTTTATACCAGAAGACCTCTTTTTCCTCCTCTTTTCCCTCCTCATCTCAAGCTTTCTTGCATGGTAACATTCTGTGCATTTCTGTTTTAATAATCTGATGTCTACACATCTTTACCTTCAGCAGAGATGCAGTCATTCTCCTTGTCTTTTTGATACAAGTGTGCACTGTGCTGTTTTTCTTTAGTTGTGTTGTTTTTTTCAGTACCAGAGTTGTGAGAACTAAATTGAAACTCATTCTAGTGCAGTATTTGGAGAGCTGTGTTTCCTCACGAGCCCAAGTGCGTTTCAAGCAGTGGTGCCTGGGCTCCCTTAGCTAGGCATCTTTTGGAAAAAGGTCTCTTGCTATGTGTCTTGCTTGGCATTAGGTTTCACCCAGACTGAGGAACCATCGACCTCTTCTGTATCTCTCATTGTCTAGTATGGACTATGCTGTGTTCATAGGAGGTATAACATAATACCTATGTTGTAACAGCCTCTGGGATAGTGGTGTTTTTAGTTCTCCTTTGTCACTTTGCAGAATTTCTTAGAGGACAGAGATGTGTTCATTTGCAAATGAAAATAGAGGTTAAGATGTTGTTTTTGTCTGTTGTTTGCCATGAGGAATTCTGATATTAAATACTCAATCTGAGAAATACCTAGTCCGATTCCTAGCAAACTGAGTAATCACACTGACGGAGTGAACTACAAGTGTTTAATGTCTTGGAATGACAAGTACTAAGTACAGCTTTCAGAGCTACTTTTAAAAACATGACCTACTGGATCAATTAATCTTTTGATATAAGCATTAATATATATGCACTTACTTGGACGTTTCTCGACTTGGAGTCTAACAAAGCAGTGGATTAATGGTTCGTGCTCTCTTTTCTTTTTTTCTGTAGTGCAACAGAATGGAGTACGACACTGCTCCTACTCTGCATCAAGGAAAAATCTGTATATTAACAAAAATACAAAGGTTATCTGTCAGGGTTTTACAGGCAAACAGGTATGTATATGAGCTATTTCTTCTATCACCCTTTCAGCTCAGGAAGTTAGTTTGCCAAAAACCATAATAATGTATAAAAGGGATTATGTACTGGCTTAGTCTGTGTTGATAGGAAGCTGGACTTCATGATCAGGAAGGTCCCTTCAGCACTGTAGTTTCCTTTCTTTGGTCCAAATAGACTTGTTTTTTTCTTAAATTCAATAGACTAGATTTTTTTTTTTCACTTGTGCACAAGCTTAAAACTTGTTTTGAGTCATCTCTATTATATTACTTTTGATTTTTGTTATTAGTTTTGGTCTTAAGCAGGCCTTTTTATTGTATACAACTGAACGGTTTTTTTAGTAAAGGGAGATGTGCAAAAAAACTACAAAACCCTTACCATTTTAGAAGTGCCTCTTTCACAAATGCCTTTGAATGTCAATGCTTACGAATTAAATTTCTGTTTTTATTTCAGGATATTTAATAATTTTCTCACATTCACTCTTTTACACATTTGCAAGGGGAGAAGACTACTTTTGCTAAAACTATCAGCTAGTCATGGATGAGAATGCTGATTTCTTCTATTTTATTATAGTGTCTGTCATCTGCCAGACTTGATGTGGAAAATAAAACGTCTGCAATGTTTGCAGGTGTATTAGCACAACACAACAAAGTATCCTTTAGTGTGCAACCACAGTGCTCTGATTTAAAAGAAAAAGCTTAGCATATTCTGAATGCATCTAAAAGATGTTGATGCACTCTTCAAAATAGCTGATTGTATATATGTGGTGAAAACTTCCCTTCTCATTGTAAATTTAAGTACCATAAATTGCCTTTCATAATTATAGATAACATCAACTTTTTGGGGGTCATTTTATTTGCTATTACATGCCTTTTAACTTTACTTATTTTTCTCTCTCATAGGGCACCTTTCACAGCCAGCAGGCGTTGGACTATGGCACCAATCTAGTTGGAGGAATTTCTCCAGGGAAAGGGGGACAAACTCATCTGGGTCTACCTGTGTTTAATTCTGTGAAGGAGGTAATTTGCAGCAGTGACTGGAGGGCAGATAATTTAATGCTGCTGCTCCTTATTTCATTGCTCACACTGAAGAAACAAACACTTGAGCCACGGATGTCACTGTGCAAGGAGTGAAATAGAAGCCTTGTAAAAGAAAGAGCATTCGGTGTGGTCAACCATGAGTTTGGCTTCCACTGTGAAGTTCACAGAGTCTGGATACACTTACTTTATGCATGCAACTAGTTTCTGATTGATTCTGGTGTGTATGATGAATTTTTAGCAAACTATTATCTGAGGGTATATATGATGGTGTTCATGGGGCAGATCCTTTCCAGATAGCGGTTAGCTCTCAGTTCCCTCATTGTGCTGCATGTGTCCCATCTTCAGTGAATTTAACGCTTGCTTTGATGATAGTACATTAATACATATACTTTTACTTTATGTCTGTGAATGGACATATTTTAAATGACTAGTGGTCAAATGTTCTTTTCACCCCCACTAAATACTTGATATCTTTTTTTTTTTCACATCCATTGTAGGCCAAAGAACAAACTGGTGCTTCTGCCACTGTTATATATGTACCTCCTCCATTTGCTGCTGCTGCGATCAATGAAGCAATCGATGCAGAAATGCCCTTAGTTGTATGCATTACTGAAGGTATTCCCCAGCAGGACATGGTTCGGGTTAAACACAGACTGCTTCGGCAGGATAAGACTCGACTAGTGGGCCCGAACTGCCCTGGAGTCATCAATGTAAGTGACTTCTGGATTTGTTCCAAGGCTGAACCATTCTTAGTGATGGTTTGAATGTTCCATCTGACTTCTCCTGCTCTTTCCTTAGCCTGGAGAATGTAAAATTGGTATCATGCCTGGTCACATTCACAAGAAGGGAAGAATTGGTGAGTTTTTGAATATTTATGCGTCATCTAAAACTAAAGTTTGGTACTTTAGTTTTCTTATTCATGAGGCTAGTCACATCCTGCCCTGAAGACAGTTGACATGCTGTATAACAGCTTGTCTGTCCTTCAGTTTGTAAGTGAACTTTGCCATTATCAATTCTGAAGGCCAAAATCAGTCAGTCTACCATAACAGACACTGAGTACTGATGGTAGAGGCAAAGCAGTTGGAAGTTTCCTTAGGTAATGTGATTGACTTAGTTTCCCTAACACTCTCCTTTGAGGATACCTCTATTTATCTTGGGATTTGAGAGCACTAAGTTCTCCAGCTTTATTCCCTCCAACAGCATGGCTCCTGAGGACTAGGATCCCACACCTATAGTGAGCTCGGTATTATAGCAAAGAGAAGAGATTGCAGGAAAGTTTATAACATGATAATTTAGACAACTGTCCCATGGCGAGTCGAAGTGACAAATATACCCACTTCTCAGACAGTGGAATTAAGGTCAGACAGACAGTGACTTGTTCATATGTTAGTTACACAGCCTGTTGCTCTTGTCCTGAGTTCTGTTGGTTCCTTGTTCTAAACTTTAGAAATAACAACTTGATTATTTCTAAAATGATGCTTTTCAGGAGCTATAAAGAAAATTCTTCCAAAATACGCATTCATACTTAAATAGAGCTTCAGAAATGTTGTAGATGGCATACGCTGCTGTTATCTGTCAGTGGGGTAACCAGTTTAACTTGAGCACAATACCCTTTGCAACATTACCATTTTTTTTGATAAAAAGTGTGTTTACTGTGGGGAAAACCTATTCAGTGCTCTTGAACTGTGTGGACTCTGCAATTTTTGTAACACAAGAAACTGTCTCTGCTATTTAACCACTTCTGAATTGAGAATAAGCTGTTCCTGAGGAGTGCTGGAGGATGCATTAACACTCGTGTTACACCTCCAGCTTTCAGAAGTACCTATAAACCTGGAATTGAAAAATCAGATGAATGGAATTATGCCCTTTGTAGATACCATCAAGACATTGCTCTATGACTGTAAAAGGTAACATCAACCAATGTAGCCCTGAGCTCCCTTCTGATCAAAGTTCTGTTAAGATTTTCTAAATATCTGTACGAAATGTCCTGTAGTCGCAAGATACTAGAATCTGAATGCAAGGCACATCAAATGCATGAATCCAGTTGCCCCACCATTGCTGCAAATGTTTTCAATGGTGATCCAAGGATCAGGGAATAAAAATGTAACTTTGCCATCCTCCCAGCTTCATCTAACACTTATGACCTTTGGTGATATGCTCCCCAGCTTTCTATTACTGTGAGGCATCCAAGAATCAGTTGATAATTTTGGGATGCAAGCTATAAAAATAGCCACAGTCTTTGGACCTTTATCTGTAACTTCTCTGAGGCAATCTGATCTTAATAGTAAACAGGAAGCTCTTTGCAAACATAGCAAGAAAAAAACCTTTGCTAGTAGACATGTGAGCTGTCCAACAGTATAAACAGGTAATAAAACTAAAGTTGTTAATCTAGTGGTGTATTTTTTCCTCTGTTCGTGCAATGTACTTACTATATTCCTTGTTGGATGGCTTGAAGTAGATGGAAGATGATGTCTGTTTTTCCTGGAAACCTTCCCTTTGTAGTATTAACAGAAATCTTGACTTGGAAAAATGAACAAAAAAACCTTGCAAATATTTTGCCCCTGATTTAGGCTCTGTATTACTTTCCATCCTGAGTTTAAAACTGGGGTTATGGTCTCTTCTAATATTGCAATGTAAATGCTGAATGTGTGTTGTAGAGTGGTGAGCTGCAGCAGCAAATACCATAATGGTGATAACTTGCATTTGTGCAGCGTATTTCTGTTCTGGAGGATTTCTCATGTGCCTGGCCATACTGGAGATGTGATTAATACCAAATTCTTTTGTTAACTGTTGAGATGCAACTGTTTCAAGTTCAGTGCATCAGCTACTAGCATACAAGACAAGAAGTATATTCTTCTATTTTGTCTTCTACTTCATTTTCAGTTTTCTTTCTTGGTAAAGCTATAGCATGATGAATGCTGTCTCAGTCAATATCACTGACTTTCTGGGCAGGTTTAGTTTTGACAAGCGTCAAAAAAAGCCAATGAAGAAATAGTACAGATAGAATCTTATACAGAATTTTCATGTTTTGGCAAGGGTAGCTGGAAAACCTGGCATCTCATGTTTGGTTTATTAAGGTGATTTTCATGTATATGTGGACAGCGGGCTCTAGTCATGCACTTAGCTATGTTAGTGTTAAGGTTATCTCCTTTTTTTCTTAAAGGTATTGTGTCAAGATCTGGAACCCTTACATACGAAGCTGTTCATCAAACAACGCAAGTTGGATTGGGGCAGTCTTTCTGCATTGGTAGGTTTCCTCAGAAACAGCCTATTGCACCTATACTAGTCTGCCTTTTTTTTTTTTTTTTACAAGAAGAAATCCAAAGTAATTTCTTTTTGCAAGCATAGAAATTGCTGAATGGCAGTTATGTTGAGAAATGAGATCTCTGTGTGCTGTGAGGAGTAAAACCCTTCTCTATCATAATTTCCACATCAGATTGAAAAAAGCCTAAAAACCAGCTTTGAACGGAGGACTGCTGGCAAATACGATGTCAGTTTGAAAACATATTTTCCCAAGAAGTTTGTTATTATAAAGGGATAGAGCATTCTTAGACATTTAGTTGGGTATGTTAAGTAAATTCATTTTTCTTACAGCAGAATTCTAGAGCTGGGGTCTTGGTACTGCTGTGTCTTATACAGAGCCTCTGTATAAGGCATAGTATTTTGTTTATGGTTTGAAAGGTAATTGTTCAGATATCAAAGCTTTCTGTAAATTGTGGGGGAGATATTTGGAGCAGGAATTTGGGAAGAGCCTCCAGAGCTGCCCCTCTTACAAGCCTTTGGGAATACTCTTCATGCTGAAATTTACTTTGAAACTTTCATTGTAAATGCAGTATCATTATCTTGCATTAGTTTTTTTTTTTTTTTTTTTTTTTTGTGGTTTTATTTTTTTCAGGGATTGGAGGTGATCCCTTCAATGGAACTAATTTTATTGACTGCCTTGATGTCTTCTTGAAGGATCCTCATACTGAGGGGATCATATTGATTGGGGAAATTGGAGGAAATGCTGAAGAAGATGCAGCAGCATTTTTGAAACAAAATAATACTGTAAGTCTTAAACAGCTTGCTTCCAGACACCTTGGTAGTTAGCCAGCTTTTGCCAGCTAACCGTCTTCTTTTGCCATGTCAAAGCCGACTCAGTTCAATCTCTAATCTCTATTTACAAAAAAACCCCAAACAGTCATGCTTTTATTAAAAAGAGACAGAGTTGAAATTAGGAGCTTTATCCAGATTAAGTCTAACTGGAGAGCAGGGTCAACTTTAGATTTTTAGTCCTGTAATATTTGTAGTGAACATTCTGTTTTTTGTAATATACGTGGCTCTGTAGAGAGATGTTTTAAAGTTTCTGATTGCTTCTGGTTTATGATGTTTATCAGGAGAGAAATTATTCCACACTTTTCAGACTCTTGGTTCTGTGTCGTCTGAGGTTTCTAGATGTTTAATATCTTTGCCTGGCTAGTTGATGTTAGAAAAAATTTAAAAAAATCTGCCATCTGGAATTGCTTTTCATCTTACCCTTCCCCATGTAACCCAGTATCATCTCTTTCTTCGCAGGGTTCAAATGCCAAGCCGGTAGTGTCATTCATAGCTGGTCTGACTGCTCCTCCAGGCAGGCGGATGGGTCATGCTGGAGCAATCATTGCTGGGGGAAAGGGTGGAGCTAAAGAGAAGATAGCAGCTCTTCAGAGCGCTGGTGTTGTTGTCAGCATGTCTCCTGCTCAGCTGGGTAGCACCATCTACAAGGTTCGTTGCTCGCGAATCGGCATACATACTCATCCACAGCAAGAAACTACTTCTGAGGGAGTATGAGTTGGGAGTACCTCTCTTACCCAAATATTCTGTTGCTCTGAACTTGGTTAAACATAAGAACTCTGTAGACTGAAGGAACTGCAGTTATTACCTAGATAATACGTGTATGTAGTTTTATATAATGTTGTCTTTATAGAAAAGTAAACATAGTGAAATAGAGAAGAGATTACATTTTGCTTTCAAGTGTAGCAACTTGTTGAATTGTGTTTTGTGGATGCAAAGAACCTGAATTAATTTAAAATATGAAAACATTCTTTGAAAGCAGTATATTTGAGGAAGGAAAGCCTTGGCATACAGGTCTATCTATTTAAAAGTACTAATTCAGAATTACGGTTGAATGCATACAGCTGAAAAACTTATGTATGGAATAGGATTAATTGCATTTTTCTTAATTCATATCTAGAAAAAGGCATTGCTTCACAGCTAGAGGAAATTCATAATTCAGCTGTGATGGGTTTTGTTTTGTTTTGTGTTTTCTTCCTGTGGTGACCCTATAGTATAGCATCTTCACAGGCTGCTGTGGGATTCTTCCCTTCTTCTGTTGTGTTTTTTCATTTACTAAAGTGAAAATCTTGACTTCATTGCTTCTTTGGCTCGAATCCTTTACTGTAAGGATTCTACTGCAGTTCTTGTGCAGAATTAAGTGTTTTTGAAGCCTGTTATGCTATGGCTGGGAGCAAATGGTTCCTTGACAGCACTGCAATCTGAATGTAATGCACTGACTGCAGTCTAGCACTGCTGGTTTTTCATAGCTGGTTTGTTAATGTGAGGTGGGAGAATGCTTATTCTCCTTTCCCCTATCTTGCACACATTATGCATTTTATATTTTAATTTTTAATTCCAGTTTTTAATTCCTAAAATCAGATTTGCCAAGATAAATACAAAATAATTTAAATTAAATAGTAATAGAAGCATTTTCTTTTTTTCCCCACTGGTAATGTCTGTGTGCTATTTGCAGGAGTTTGAGAAAAGGAAATTGCTGTAAGAGAAGACACTTTGGAATACTGCCTCCAAAACATCAGTGCAGCACCTGGCCTCCGCTTATCTTTTGTCTGCTAATCTTCAGTTGCCCAAATGACTGACACTGGTCTATGAATTTGACTTGGAAGCCATAAACCTCCTGGCTAAACCTGTTTTGATGTCTCCTTGGTTCAGACATGACCACCTCATTGTAAATCACAGCAAATTAATAAATCTACTACTAAATCTGATTCATTTTTTGAATTCCTGAAGCAGAGGCATTTCTTCAATCATCATAAACAAAATAATCTTTTGTAACTTAAGCACTGCCCAATTTTAAGGTAAAGTTGCTTGTAGAGATGCTTTTTAAGGATGAAGGCACTGACTTTATACACATATCACACTTTGCTTTATTTTTGAAAAATCCAGTCTTATGTGTTCGTTCCTGGCAAGTATGTTTGAACAATAGGCCAAAGCCTCCGTCCATTAAACCAAAGCTGCTGGGTCTGAAGGGTTTGCTTGTTTGATCCATGTAGCTGGATATGCCTGAAGTCCAGACTTTCTTTTTGAGGCTGATGAGCCTGGACTTGACTACGTGTGCACAGTGTAGTCGTCTACTGGCAAGGAATTCTGTTTGTTGTTTGGAGAGATGGAATTTTTGTTCACAAAAATGAATCTAATTTCCCATGCGAATATATATTCAGAATTGTCTATGAAAATGATTTGTTCTTTAGCTTACATTACCTTAATTTCCTCTTTATCTCAACTAGGATTGCATTGCTTGTGTGTTCTGAAATCCTAATAACATTGGGACATAATGGAGGAGAATTATTATTCTCTGGAAAAGAATATAATAAGGTAACTTTCTTGTTAACCACTCCCAGCACTGTAATGGAAAGCCGTTTTTTTTACTTTGGAAGGAGCCCAAGCACTGTGCCTATAAGTGAATGTTACAAGTTTTATCAGGATGGACTAAAACCAAGATTGCTCTCTTTATATAGAGGACTGAAAGTTCATGTAACGTGGCACTTGTTTAAAGATAACCTGGTGTTCCATAAAGGTGCTGTTACGAAAACTTGTGTCGTTATTTGTTTAAAACTCTTAGTTTGCTTTCTGAAACGCCTGTGGAATTTCTCTTCCTAATGCAAGCAGTAGGCAGGTATCTTGATACTGACATTTACAGTTCCTAGACCTAAGCCCTGATGAAATGCATAAAAGGACAGGTCATATCTCCACTGCACTGAATGCGTATTAATACGCTTCATATATGGTCAGGCATCAGTCAGATGATACAGGCCTTAGGACACAGAGACCAGATGCTGTATTATTCACCTTGGTATGATTTACTAAAATGAACCTGACATCCTGTCACTAGACGGCTGAAAGCAGTATTGAGTGGTAAATCATTTGATAAAGCCTATGACAACAGATAGGAATTTTCTTACTAGATCTGCTCAGTTTTCTGGTGGTGCCTGATTTAATGTGGAGCAAAAAGACCGAACGGTGCCCTTTAACTAGAGAAATACCAGTGCTAACATGTCTCAGTCTGTGTAAGGGTGCAATCCTTCACCAATGAATGTCAGGTTATTGCAGCCTGTCTTCTTAGGAGCCTGCTAATCAAAGTAACTCATCATAGCGGTGGGCTTCTCCACAACGTGTCTTTTGAGTTGGGTAATGCTTCCTGGTGAACTGCCTGAATTTCGTCATTGCCACCAGTGTTATAACAGATGACCTTCCAGGACAATTGAGGTGTAGTAAGTTTCCTGCTAGGGGTTGCTCTGTGGAAGCTCTTTTAGAGGCACCAGCTATTTAAGAAGGCGGCCACGAACTCCGATGACTGTTATCCCTTGAGAAAGTGTTTCCTTGTGTCTTGAAATTTGAGGATGGGTTTAAAAATGTGACCTTGATTCTAATGTTTGCAGCAGTCAGCTGGTGCTGCGCCTTAGTAGCCGGCTGGTTCTGTTCAAACCCAGGGAAGCAGTCTGTGCTAGCCTGGAACCGACCATCGCCGAAGGACGGGGAAGAAACTTGACCTTGCCAGATAGAAAGGGTTAGTCTTCGCAGTTTTCTCTTGCTGCCTGAAAATGTGCACTTGACAAGTACCATCAGAGCCTCTTGCATCGCTAATGACCATGTCTCTTTGGAAAATGTGTTCACATCTGTTTAATACCATATGTACTTGTGAATAAATATTTTGAGTAATCTGATTTGGAAAACTGTTCGTTTGTTTTTTTGGGTTTTTTTAAAAGGCAAAAATTAAGTTAGGGTTGAGCCTTACAAAGTTAAGTTAGGGTTGAGCCTTACACCTGTTGCTATTTTATAACTTAGTAAGTAGTTTTTATGTGCAAGAGAAACATTGCTAATGTTGCTGTTTGAGTTCTCATTAAGGTTTATGAAACAGTCCTTTTTTTCCTTGATCTAGACTTGGCAATGGTGTCTGTCCAGAAATCACTTGCACTTCTGAGACATAAATTCCAGATGTTCGTTTTGGGCAGGGGAATTCATTGCCACGCTGATATTCTTGAACAAAGAGAAGAGGATGTAGATCCACTTAATGCTTTTTTTTCTCTTACAGGGCAGTATCTGTCTTTGAATGGTACCTAACACTCTCACTAGTAGGTGCTCTTTGAGTTTGATGATGGTAATAATCTTTTTGAGGTTGGTTAGAGAGGTCTCTTACACCTAATGAATACCACGCCTTTTGTGTGGTTTAGAATGTATTCATGCCTCTTTTTTTTTTCTGCTGTGTTTATGCTGTTATCCAGGATGTCTGTTTTCTTATGTAGTATTTTGGGGGAAGACACTGGCGAGTTACTCTCTGTACCTTTGTACTTAAAATGATGCTCTGACGTGAGATTCTAGCAAGGGGTTTTCTTAAGTTTCACTTTACTGAAGCTCACCAATTAAACCAAAAGAAAACATTGATGCCAATTCGTTTGTCAAATAAGGTCTCTTTTGTGCACTGGAGGTGGGGAGGGAAGGAGAGGCAGCTGGAAGATGGCCAGTTCTATACTCTAGTGTCAAGATGTTCTCAAAACTGTATGGGACTATCGAGATGACTAGTGATGGATTTCTCAATAGCTGTTGTCATAGTTCCTGAAGTTCACCACAGCTCTTCAACCTGTCCCATTTTTTGGATGTGCTACTTTATCTTCTTGCTTACCTGCTTCCTTTTGTGTTGGACTGAAATTCCCCAGGGCCCTAGCACAGTGCTAATTAAAATCGCTTGGCTGCTGTATTGAGATGACCTAGGTGGTTTTAGTTGAATCAAAGATGCGACTAAATTCTTTGCAGATCAAATGATAGATTTCAAGCTTTAAGGTGGGGAGAGGAGCTCTTACTAATGGGCCTCACCGGTGACAAGTGGATTAGAGGCTGCACTCTGGCATATGGCTACTAGTTGGGTAGACTGAAGTACCTACAAAGTCATGTTGTCCTTCGGCCTGGGGTGGTGACTGACCTCCGCTCAGATTCGGGCACTGGTCCCCAGCAGGTCTAGTGATTAGATCCCCTGGTAGCAGCCAAGTGAGGGGGGAGGGCAGAGCAAATTGGGTCAGAAAATGCCAGGATCTGAACCCTGAGAGACATAATAGTGGTTTCAAGAAGAACCTCGGAGGCTGGCTTCTGTGCTGATGGCTTCAAAGTAGTGGCCAACTTGTAATGCCCAAAGAATAAGCTCTTAATTGTGTTGAAACTGTGGAATTAAGTATTACCTACACTAACATAATCATTTGCTCAGTTAACCATTGCCTTTACCCTCCCTTTCCCACCGCCTGTCACTGGTCAGGATTAGATAAAAGCTTTTCCTAAGAAGGGCTATGTGCAAGCCTGATAATACGGGCAGGAGCCTCCTGGTGATTTCTGAAGGCAGCAGTAGGAGGAGTTGTGCTGCTGCGGACACCTGGCAGCAGCAGATTCAGGGTGTTTTCCACAGTGGGCTGTTCTTCCTGGAACATCTGTGAGTGCTGAGGTGCTCGTGGTGACTAGAAATAGCTGGTGAAGAGGAGAGAGTCCAGGTTTGATGTTTTCTGCAGGAATTCTAACACCAAACCAAAAAAAAAAGTCTCTTGGACATCAACTTGCAGTACCCCACTAGCAATTAAATGGGGTTTATGCTACATGTCTTTGGCCATACTGTTAAATAATTGGTTCTTCTAAATTATTTAAAGTGGGGTTAAACTTTATTTCTCTATCAGAGATACATCCCGGCGGTGGGTGGTACGCAAGTCTCCTGTAGTTAAGGCGTGCGAGTTGCTGTAGGCAGTAGCACGTACGGGAATTCCTGCTTAACTTGCGTCTAACCTTCGCTCTGTGTAGCCCAAAGCACTAAGGAGCTTTCACAGAGGGTTGATTTGAGATGAGTGGTAGTGGAAGCTAAGTAAGGTAATTCATGATGAAGAGTAAGTAATGCGCTATTCTGAATTTATAGCAATGGCTCATCTGCCTCTCTTCTTCCTCTCCTGCCTGGTCTGTATGATGAAGCATGGGAGCCCTGTGGCTGAGTATGTAATGGAGATGATTCATACAGGAATTAAAACCTGATAGGTACCGTTTTTAGCGAGAAGTTACTTCAATATATCACCTTTCCTCCTATCTGTGAGAATATGGTTTAGTGTTGAGTTGACCTGGAATCAAAGTTGACCAATTTTGGAAATTTCTTGACTCGGAAATGCTGAAACACTTTCAGTTTTCAAAAGGAAGTTGGCAACTTGTTCCATTTGAATTTGAGATGCAAACCGGATATTTCCCTAGAAATGGAAGTCTGAGAGTTTTGCTTCAGTTAAAAACCTCAGGAAACTTCTTTCTCAGAAGTGCACTGGGGCTGTGTTTTTCTTTTTTTTTTTTTTTTTTTGTGATTCCAGTCTAGGCTTTCTGGCACATGAGATCTTCAGCCTGATACTTGTCGGACCTGCTGAGCATCCATAGTTCACTAGTAGGACTCAGACCCTGACAGTTTGCTGCCACTCAAAGCACCCAAAACTTCTCATTAAAAACTGACTTGCTTTCTGCAACAGTTACGTGATCTCAAAAGAAAGGAAAGAGATCACTCTCTGTTTACACAAACCACATAAATTTATAGAACTGGGAGAAGGAATGTTTTTCTGTCCTATAATCAGTAAACCACATACAGCAGTGTTTGTGCTGGGAGTAGGCACAACAGCCTATAACAATGTCTGTGCTGTGCAGATACATAATTAAGGGTCTCTTAAAATCTGTTTTGTTGCCGTAAAAGACAGCACAGCAAATTTATAGTTTTCAGCACATCTGTAATGTTATGAGATAGTTGCTTTAAAAAAACCAAAACAGCCTGCAAACCTATTTTCATTTGCCGTTTTGCTCTCTAGGTGGCAGGTTTTGACACTAAAACATGGTTTTGGTTCCCGCTCTGAACTCAGGGGCTTAAAATGTGCTGAAGAAATAGAAGATGAAAACAAAACACGACTACTTTATCCTTTCTGGATGTTATATTGATTTATGATCATATCCTTTTATGCGAGTTGGAGAGACATGGTAAAGAACCTGGCTGGTTTCCTCCCTGTGTTCTCAGTATGCCCGTAATGTTGAAATTTCTTCTTGTTTTTCAAGCTGGTATGAGTAATGTTGTCTGAACTGCGTGGCTTTGGCAGTCAAATGGGACCTGCCTTAGAGAAATACCTGTCTTCATTTTGAAGTGGACGAGAAATGGCTTAGACTGTTTCTTCCAGGGCTTAGCAATTCTGACTTTTCTTTTTTTGCTTTTATTCGATTGCCCATGGCTGGAGGGCAGAAGAGGGGGAGAAGAGGTAGGGCTGTTAGGGAGAGGAGAAATGAATTGTCAGGACTAATTTACTATTTACAACAGAAAAAAAAAAAAAAAAATCTTCCACCCTGCGACGTGCACCAGGCTCTGCACGCTGAAGGTGCCCAGGGCAGCGGTGAGCGGTGCCGTCACGGCTTCGACCAGTCCCGCTTCTCCGAGCGCGAGCTGTAGGATGAGACCGATTTGGTTCCAGGTCTTTGGTGTCGGCCCTTGCGTGGAAGAGGCTGCAAAGGGTCTTGTGGGCTGGGACCCCTGTTTGAAAAGAGCTGCTGCGTATGTGCTGTGTAGGACAGATGTGTGCATGGACCTGCGTGTAAAAATGTCTCTGAAGGTTCGTGGCCTGAAGGACTGTGTCTTGCTCGAGGTCCTCCTCTCCTTTCCTCTTCTGCTTTCAGACTGCAAGTCTTACTATTAACCATAGCTCTAGCTGCAAAGAGGAGAACCAACAGGCAGGAGGTTTAACTCCAGTCATTTCAGTCATTTAACTGGATCTATTTTATTTATCTTTCTGTAGGCAACTGTTATGTTTGTTCAAGACGGGCACTAAATTTTTTTTCTTTCCCACAGTATAGGTGAATTGGGAATAAATCCTACCAAAGCTTCATAGATGCCAGCCTAGGCTCTGATTCAGCCAAGTGCTCAAGCATGGAATTTGAGGCAAGATCCATGTCCATCTCCTGAAGTTTGGACACATGGCAGAATTGAGTGCTTGGGGAACGCATATGAGAAACAAGGCAAGGACAACAGAACCTCTGAAACGGTCACATAGACATGTTTGATTATTGATCTCTACTGATTATAACAGAAACTTAGACACCCAAGGCACACGCGCTCACACTACGTGGAGACAACTACACTGGCAGGACAACTAGGTTGGCTCTATCCGGAGCTGCGGTCCTCCTCCCCTTGGCCAAGTGACTTATCCAAAGTTTCTTGAAAGTTTCTGCCAGGCCAGACTCTCCTGAAGCCCAGTCCCACATTTCAAAAGTCACCTGGGTTTTCCTTCCAATTTCAAGTTTATACCATTTCACTCGGTACGCGCTGTGTTATCCAATTTCTGATGCATTGAAACACAGCAGCAAATCCTTATTTTTCAATTTGTCCTGTTTATGGTATAGCCCATTTCTGTTGCAAAACCACTGTTAATAGGTTATTTACTGCATCTTTTATAAATCATTTGAGAACGCCGAGATCTGATTCTTGTACAGGGAACAAAATCATACAGCATTAATCCACTCTTTCTTGCAATGATTCTAGCAATGATGGAAAACAATGTAATTAGAAGCCATTCTTTCAGCCTGGAAATTGTAATTGGATTGTGAATTTTATAGCAGCAGCCTTCAAAAAATAAACAAGAATTAGTCAACTAAAGAAAATATGTTCGGCTTGTTTCCAGCAGGGGCTGTGTTCTGTGGTTACCTTTAGGGGTTGTTGCTGTTTGTTCTTTTATTTTTTTTACTCCTGGCAAATAGGGTATCCTTAGAGGCTGCAAACATGGATTTTTTTCCATAGGGAAACCAGCTGCAGTGCCAGTCTCTCAGCCTGAAGTAGGTACCTGCAGTCCTCCTGTCCTCTCTGCTTCCCACCTTGAAGTTTGCTTGGAGCGTCTTTGGATGTATTAGTGCTCCTGTGAATCAGATTTGCTTTGAGATTTGGTGGAGAAGCCAGTGTACCCTACATGGGGGTGATATAGAAATGTGCAAAAATGAAAGAAAAAAACCCAAGCCATCATGGAATGGGAGTGTTGGCGAGCCTCAGGGATGGAAGGGGGAAGGCAGCAGAGGAATGGTGGAGGGGAGGGGGGGTTGCCTGTATTTACTGCTCACCTATTCAACTCAGTCTGGGCTGAGGCACAGAAAAAAATGCTTGTCAAGGTATTTATTAGCTCTGCTGATGATAGGTAGAAATTGTCTTGCGTGAGGCACTTAATGAGGACTAGGTAGAAACCAGGCTTCTCATCCAGCGGGAGCTTCCTTATAACCTGGCCAGCCCGAGAGTGAAGGTGGTGGCTGGATCTACAAAGCTCTGTAGGTATCTCAGGGCATCTCCTGCACAAGTTTTTGTGTCTCAGCAGCCTGTGAAGGTGGGCGTTCTTCCTTAAGGCACTTAAGGAACTCCACTCTCCTTGACCTCAGTGTTCCCAGAGGGAAAGCTGTTTCCAGCTATCTCCAGACAACTAAACACTACATTGTCAACTTACACAGTAAGGCCCCATTTGAATTTTTTTTTTTTTTTTTCATCACACAGTGAAAATTGAGGTTTGGTAAACACTGCATATTCTTATGGAGACTTTGTTACCTTTGTTTTATGGTTAAAATAAACCCAGTAACAACACAGTCTCTTGAAAATGCTCATATCCATAAATTTGAGATCCCCCCTGTTCTCCCCCCAGCCCAGGAGGTTTTGCAGTCCTCCTCGCTACATCACTGGCCCACAGACAGCGCTGGAGACCCTCCCCTGACAGCTTTATGGCTGGTGGCTGAAGAACAAACCGTTACGCCTTGCAAATTATTTTCTAGATTGCCACAAAAATATACATCATTGTGTCATGGGATGGCAACTATATTAAATCTGGTTAGATAGTTAGGGTGGGTTGCTGTCATAAATCAGCCTCCACCTGCCTTGTTGTGGTGGAAATACAATCAATAGTTGTTGTAACGGTTTAT
>JAVJGG010000054.1:42453034-42486282 GCA_035590195.1 Aviceda cuculoides
ATAGTTTAAAACATTTCCTTTTGCAAAGCAAATGTTTAATACTTCTCCAATTCATTAACATCTTGTCTATTTACTGCTTTGAAAAAAATCAGACACATAATTCTCCTGGAAACCTGCATTGTCATTTCGATAATGCATCAGTATGGACATTTGGAAGTTGTTAAAAAGGGAAATTATTTCATCACGATAAAAAAAGAAGAATGAGAACAGCTCAGCTGAAAAGATTGCGTTGTCAGTTCTGATTTAATGTGTGAATAATGCTAGCAGGATGGGGAGAACATCTTCTCCTGGATAGATTGTTTTTATGTTGTTAGAGTCTGTGTGCTGGGATTTACAGCCTGAAACTATTTCTTTCAGAGGATAGTTGTAATGAACTGGGGTTTGTTTCATTTCTCTTGACTATAAGGATTACCTGAGTGTCAGTCATGCAGAAGCTTGAAAATGGCTTGGATTAGAGGAAGTTGGTGCCTAAAGTTTAGACCAAAAGCCGTACTGCCATCTCTCAAGTCCTTGTTGTGTACCTTGTCATTTAATTCTGCTCCTTAAATGCCCAGCTCCAGGAGGCAAGTGTCCCTGCGAGGTTGCCAGCCTGTCGCAATGACTGTACCTTCATTGGCAATAGCACTTTGGTAGTTCTTGCCCCAGGGCTGTGGAGAAAAACTTGAAAACCTGACTTGCCTGCAACCTAAGAGCTCAGAAACTGAAATCAGGGGAACTACATTGTGTACTCTGGAGACAGGCATAGCCATAAAATCCTTTTAAAGAGTTCCTTTTGGCAAAAGCATAAGCAAGGAAACCATTTTTTAGAGGGTTAAAGAGCTGGAGGTTTGAGGACCCTTCTACCCCTTGCAGCAGTTTCCCATCTTTGAAGCCACTAAGCAACCTGGCCAAAGTTCCCAGAGAGGATCTGGACGTGGAAGAAACGAAAAGGTCACTTTCCTGACCAAACCTCTTCGGTGGACGCGAGTCAGCTCCCTCAGGTCTGGGGGTTACGTGATGGCAGGAGATGGTTTCCACGTGGTCCGTAGTGGAGAGCCGCACTGTGGTGCTTTCTGATCTGCTTCTGCGCTGGGGCTGTAACGGGGGAAAGCAATAACCCGCACGCATCCTTCTGCGCAGAGACAGCATTGCAAGTTTGAAAGCTTTTCTCCTCCTCACCCGGTAATTCCCCCACGTCAATCTTTCACGGACGGAGGGGATGCTTAGCTGGAAGTTTCCTGGCGAGGGGAGGGTGGTGTAGGGCAGGCTCTTCGTGGCCGTGAGCCCGTGTGAAAGGCGCACCCAAGTTTCTGTCTCCTTTCAGGCCTGTGAAACGCCCTGCAGAAACACCGACGCCGTGTACCCTGAGAGCTTGGGTTTGTGGAGATTTTGCAAAGACCCTGCAGCCTGGACTCTCTCCAGTGAAAGCGTTGTTTGACTTCCCTAATGAACCAGGTGAGAAAAGAGAGGGTGAGATTAGCAGCTTGTTGGCGTTTGATTTGTGGATGTTTTTATCCTGCTCACTTATTTGTTTTATGTGTCGCTTTTTCTGATTAGAGAAGTGAATTCCAGCCTTAGGATTTGAAAATGATGTTCTCCACAGATGGGGCTCTAAAGAATAGCTAATAAATGCCAATTATCCCGGGTAGCAGAAGGTCCCTCAAGGGCAGAAGGCTACAAAGTCTGATGAGTCATTTGAACCATCCATGACCTCTGGTTCACCCACTCTTTGCATCAAACCGTTCCTGCTCTCTTTCTTATGGCCTGGGCAAGCCCTCCCACATGAAATATTAAAGAAGTAGACCTACATTTGAACCACTACTTCCGCAGATGGGACAGCTTAAATCCTGCTCATCAGGCATAAGGATATTGGTATCCTGGTTATTAATGACTTAACTAGTAATTGATTTCCACCTCCCCCCATTCCCCCCAAAGAACCTGAAAACTCTTTAGAAACACTATCAACTAGCAAATGATTCCTTAGATGGGATTTTAGGAAGAAGTAAGATGGAGCAGAAAGGGAAGAGACATCTGATGGCGCGAACACTTGGCACAGAAGAGGAAGAGAATAGTTTTTCTCAGCTTCAGATTCAGGCACCTAAAAATCCAGCTTTTGCCAAACGTAGGAGTGGGATTCAACTTCCTTCACGTGGAGATACCAAGTAGCCAAAACTTCCACATGGGGCTTGTGAATATGATACAGCATCTGTGGAAGACTTAAGGGCTAAAGGAGAGCAGAGAGAGGGCAGGGAGGGCAGCCTGGGACATCCAAACTGGCATCAGCCGGTTGGTGACTTGACCCTTAGATCTCCATTCAGACTTAGCTTAAACAACCAGCTAACTCCTGTGTCTGGATGCCAAAATGTGGGTGTCTCTGGAGCCGAATCCCATTTTTAATGTCACTGAATTAAAAATAAAAGGGTGAATTTTGATGTAAAGAAGGCTGCATTCATTAACTAGCTTCCTCCTTTGTGAGTCTGTCTGTCTGTCTGGCAAGCTGCCTGTCTGACCAAAGTGACCAGCATCTGAGTTTCTGTGCTCTACTGCTGTTGAGAAGGTCTGTGCTGCCAGACCGATGTGATCAGTCTGGCTTTTTTGTGATATGAATCCAAGTGTTCAGCTATTAATACATTTATTCAATCGGCAAAACATTAGAAGTGTTTTCGAATTCCTCCTGAGCCTGTGACATAAAGGGTAGGTTGTGTCACTTTTCATCACCAAGAGATTTACAAAGTTATTTGAGTCTGGGTCAGTCTCATGGCCCTTTTCAGTTTGATGTGAACTCCAGATCCAGACTTAATTGCAGGTTGTGAACCCTGTGGAGAGAACAGGGATGGCTGGAGAAGAAAAGGCTTTTCTCTGAGGTCCTAAATTGTAGTTGGGGCCTCCTTTTTCCTTTTGTGGTTAATAAGCAAGCGTCTGGGTCTGCAAAAGGATTACAGTGCCTCTTTCCTACATTGGCATCCTCCTAAGGGGTTAAGATCTTAAGGTATCTCAACTTCTGAAGGTTTTTGTAATGCTTCTGCATTTATGAGCAAAGTGTTCATAGCAAGGAAGCGTTTGCTGCAGATCACTAGCTAAAAAGATTTGGCCCATGTGTTCAGGAGGTCACAATCAATGACCATGATGATTCTCTCTTTTTCAACACTCACACACCTTTTAAATTGTTTCTATTCTGCAGACTTCAATATATCATCCCGGGGCTCACTCCTGATGTGTGCTTTGTTTTGTTCGAGCCTGCGAAGCATGCATAACAGCGGTCTGGGTTTGTAACGTGCATAACTGTTCTTGGAGGGCTTTAGCAAAAGTCTACCAACACTTCGTCCCAGAGAAACTCAAACTAAGTACACAACCCAGATGGCAGGAGGTGAGTGCCTGGGGGACCACAGGATAATACCAGTTGGGAAGGGAGCTCAGGAGGCCCCTAGCTCAGTCTCCTGCTCAAAGCAGGGTCAGCAATGTGGTCACTGCAGCGAACCCAGGCTGGCAGCAGCCTTCATTTCAGAAAGTCGCTATTTGAAAGCGTAGCTGCTTTTCTCTGCTCTCAATCCCCACTGTAATCCTGCACTTCAGTTTCCTGTTTTCAGCCTGATTCTGTAGCACCCTCAGTAGAGTTTAGGTATTTTAAGCTCTTTGTCTATATGGACAATTGAATTGTCTCTTTTGGTAGAGCCTGATTGTTCTTCAGTACTCATTGCCTGATCTAGAAGTGGCTTGACTCATCTTCAAGCTGTGTCAAAAGAAAAGGAAAAAAAAAATCCTACTGCTCTTGCCTATCACACTTAATATGAAAGCTGTGCTTCTGCTTCTTCGCAATCAGTTTTACTCCCTAGACGCATCCTCTCTGAGGGTGGCACTTGCAAAAGTATGGCCAGTGAATTTCTTGACTTTTCTTTCGTTTGGTTAACTCCACACCTGGGGAAGATATAAATGAGATATTAAAAGGCTTGTCCCTTTCTGTGTGTGTTTGACAGACTGCAGTGCTTCCTGAAACAAGCTGTCCATACAGGGCCCAAAGGGGACCAGAGGATTGATGTTATGGGAGATGTTCCCATTGGCTTCAGAGGTTTAGGGGATGATGTCCACCGCTAGACTGGACCAGAACTGGACAATCATATTCCTTTGTTTGCCTGTCATTAACGAGGGCAGCCAGCTCAGCGCACTTTGCTGAGGGACAGATAATGTGAGGACTTCACGTTCTGTTCATTCCTGATGAGTGCTGCACGTGTTCTGGGCCCATAGCTTTTCTGGTCACTGATGTGATTTCACTATTTCCCACAGTTGTGGTCACATCTTACCAGGTTATCTCGTCTGGAGTGATCCAGCCCTTCACAGCCCGTTGGCTGGAGTACTGCAAAGCTGCGTGTGCCGAGCTCCCAAGAAAACGTGAGTTCCGGGAGCAGCTGGAATCCCCTATATTGCAGCTCATTTCCCAAGTGTGAGAGACTGGTAAGACTCTACCATGTTCTCTGTCTGCTGAAGCACCCTGAACCAGTGCAGGGGACTTGGTAATCTTCCAAACACCGTAAGTTAGTGAGGACACAGCTATCTTTGTGCACACCTACAGGGCTGGCACAGCAAGATGGGACCTTGCAGCAAACAGGACATAGAGGCAGGCACTGTAGGATAACTGGATGGCCACTGGTTGTGGTGGGTTTTTACATGTTTTTGGAAGAGTTCACCTTCCTCTTCTCTGTGAGAGTCCGCATCAGTGGTCTTCCTCCTGTCTTGGGTAAGGACTTTGCATTCCTCCCTAATTCATGCTGGCTTCAGACCAGTTTGGCGTTAAAATTTCCATTCCTTATCAATGCCATGCTGCCATCTTGCCTTCTGTGTAGGTGCTTGTTCCTGCTGGGACAGCTGCACAAAGAGTCAGATTTAGGCAGGGCTGGATCTGTCCATACTGTCAATTTTCAGGGACTGTCCAGGTGTGCAATCATGTCATGGGATATGAAGTACGTGTGTCGCAACAGGTCACGCTAGCAAGGAGCCACAAAGCTCTTCACCGTCTCCCTTCACCCTGGTACTTCTGCACCTGATTTATTTGTTGCCACATCTGTTTGTTCCTGAAAAGTTTACCCAGGCACCTCACTGAGAAGCATGGAAGATTGCCCATATGCCAATATATAAGAAACTTGTACAGCAAGTTTATTCTGATACCTATCGTTTAACTCACAGCTACGTTGTGAAGACAAGTCTTTGGTATTAGGTAAGGGGATCAAACAGCACAGGTGGGATAAAGATTTATTCAGCAGTTCTCTTCATGGACAAGGATCAACTTTCTCAAAACCCAAATGCTATGGCACAGAAAGGGGTACAGGAGTGGTTAATGGCAGTATCTAGCCAGACCATTGGTATGATGCAGCCATAAAGAGAACACTAGCGTTCCCCAGCTGTGCTTCCAGGAGAGGGAGCACAAATGCCCTTGTAAGCCGTATGGTGAGTTCTTATCATGACTAAAGTACTTGTGCTCAGAAGGAGATGACACTAAACTGAAGACATGTAGAGATTGTCAGCTAGGATGTCTGCAGGAAAGGAGAATGGATTGTCTGCAAGGTGGCCAAAAGAGATTGCTTTGGAATGCCAAGCATTTGAGAGAGGATGTGATGTTTGAGTGCTGTCACCTAGGGAAAAGCTTTCAAAATGCTGGTCCAGAGCATGACCAGCCTGCTAGTGCAGAGCACAAAACCTGCTGAATCGCTGATGCAGCAATATCCACAGTGTTTTCTGCTCCAGGTGTGAGGATGGAGGTGAGTGGCTGTCTGTGAGAAGCCCTGATCTTGACTGTGGACCGTTGGTCCAAGTTGTTTGGAGATCATTGACAGGGATAGAAGAGGAAGGGAAAGAGCTTCTGAAGTGACAATAGTCATGCAAAGACAGGTGGGTAGAGGCTGGACATGGGTATATTGAAAACAGAAATACAAAAAATCATTCATGTTCTGGGCCGCTCTACAGTGGGAAATGAGAAAGGAGGGGCAGGAAACCAAAACGTGATGTGGAAGGTAGCATGAACCATAGCTCGGTGGCCTTGAAGGGTCCTTCACTCCTATGCTCCACCTTCCTGGGACCCATTCCATCACCTTTGCTGTTGTAAACTATTTCAGCATTTTCTGTAAACAACCTGCATGTTTTGGGCCATGTTTATAATTCTGAGAGGAAAAATAAGGGAGGCTGAGAGACAAAGGAGATAGTGCAGAAGTTCTTTTGTATTCTCTTTCCTTTTAGTTATCTCTTTCTTCTTTTATCCCTCCTTTTTTCCCCCTCCTTTGATGTGTTCCTGGCAGTCCCTGCAAAAGATTAATCATTTGAATGGGAGAAGTGCCACTTTGAGGTAATTGTGAAGGATTACATCCATGATCATTGCAAAAGAGCTGAGGTGTTAAATTTAAAAATGCTGCATTTGCGGAGCTGGGTACTGATCTGCTGGGCTCCCTGCTCCGGAGAGAGCCATTCCTGCTGCCCACACGGAGCAATGGGCTTTACAGCAGCAGCCACCACCCAGGGGAAAAGCCTCTGCCGTCGTTTTTGGCAACAAAAAGTGGGCAATGAAAGGTACAAAAGCAAACAAGATGGTAGATTACATTAAGAACAGATTTGCAAATGTCACAGTTAGCACTGTGTCAATTTGAGACCCATACCAGGAGGCCAGTGTAACTTTGATCACCTTGTTGGGGAAAGCAATAGGTAGCAATAAGAAGAGCTCAGAGAAGGGCAATTAAAATAATCAGCCCTCTGAAAAAGCCTCTGTTAAAAGAAATGAATACAAGATGATGCTGTAAACGGTTAGTCTATCACTCAGGCTTTCCTTCTCATACCAGAGCAAGGACTCTCCTAATGAAACACATTTTGAAGCGATGAAAGCAAACACCTCTGAACAGATAGAAGTACCTGGAAAAACTTCAGCCAGGAGATTTTCTTGAGAAAAGCACAGTGAATTAAAGGAACTGATACTTTTAAGAACAACAAAATGTCAGTGGTTTCTCTGGCCTGAAAAATATAAGTAGGGAGCATGTTTCCAAATGTACAGTCGTCACGTGGGAAGGGGACAGCAGGAGGGCTGGTAGAAATGGCTGGGCTGGGGGCAACTGGAGAGGAAGGAGCTGGCTGGAAAGTGGATACAGGTAAGACCTCCTCTTTGAGGTCGAGAATGTTTTAGTGAGCCAAGAATATTTTTTAAGAGGCTAGGAGCCAGTGGTGATTTTAACACCTCGTTATTTTAAATTAGACTGAACTACCTCCAGCTGAGCCCTGCTCGAGAGGCAGATGAACTTTTGTGCCTCAGCTTCTAAGTTAGCAAGCTTTGGTTTGTCCTGGAGAGAAATCTTTCCTTCTGTGAGGAACAGCATGTGACTGCCAGCTGTGAAGGTTGTCTGCCTTCATCCTGGATGCTGTTAGGACTGTGTGTTAGACAGATGATTGCCTGGCTCTGATTTGTCAACCCCTGTAGAAGAGTTACTCCCCTGACTGCATAGACACTGATGTAACCTAGCTCGGATTTAGCTCATGCAAAGCTAAGGCCACTTTGTACTTTGCTAACCAAAAATCAGGCAGGAGTGCTAGATGGCTTAGGAAAGGCTGACATTGCCCAGTGCAAGAGTAATTTTTGTCCCTAAGGATCAAAAACTTGTTATGGACAGTGCAGCAAGAAAGTAAAAAGATTCCTGACTGCTTTCCCTGGCATATGTACTTTGAATGCTCCTACCTGGATCCTTGCTCTCTCCTTGGAGAGCCATGCTAGTAGGCTGGTGGACTGAGCTTCACGTGGAAACCTGCCCCATCTGCCATCTAGTCTGCTCCGAGCCGAGTACTTTCTCAAAAATAGTGTCCTGACTTGGCAAGTTTGCCTTATGCATGGATCAATATGTCAATAAGGGCTGTCTCCCTTTAAGACTCCTTGCACCACCTCTTCTGTACCTGGCCGTTCAGTCTGTGAAGCAAGCTTGGTGGGAAGGGAGGTGCAAAGTAGTTTTATAAGCCAGATTATTTTCTCTCATTCTGAAGCTCTGGAGTTTTTCAAGAGCTTCATAAGAACAATTCCTTATACAACTCCATCTGAGGCTCTTTCCACCCATATATTTTACTCTTTCTGTTTCCCTTAATGTTTCCTTGTATTTCCATTCCCTTAGTCCCGTTTCGTCTTTCTCTCAATGGTTTCCCACGCACAATCATCTTGCTGACACGGTAATTTTTTTGTTTTCCACTGAGAAATGACTCATTTATTACAGTAGGGGTTCCATCTCTTCACCAACTGCTTACAGATGCCCTTTGAATTGAGCTTTGAATGGGCTTCATGGATAATAATACAAAAATAACCCAGTGATGTGATTTGACTTCGGCTCTTGGAAACCCATAAATCATCTTAAGCACCATCAGTTAAAAAAGACCACTGTGGAGAAGAGCATGCATTTGCCAAGCCAGAAATAGTCTCTGTGCAACCTGTTTACAAGACTTTTAAATCCAGACAAGTGGGGAAAGTAGGCCATTTTGGTCACATGTAGAGACTTGGACGGGGTATCCATTGCTTCGAGAGCTCGGAGACATCCATATCAACACCGTGAAGATGTCACAGTCCAGATGGCTCACGCCCAGCAGGGAATGGCACAGCTCGGAGGCAGAGCGTGTTGATGGATACTAAGCAGCCTGGGTTCAGGCTGCAGACATCTTCTCACCCAGTGTGGAAGAGGGTCAGTGAAGGCTCACATGGGAGGCAAACGTCTAGAACACCATATGGCAGGATGAACAGCTTGGCTTCAAGATCTCTTTTCCATTTCAGGAGGTAGGTGCAGGTGGATGAATGACAGCGGTGGTCGGCCAGCCAGCCCCAATGGGGTAACCAAGCAGGGGACGATGATGTGCTGCCTTTTTGGGCTGAATCATAGGGGCCCCAGAAGAAGAGAGACCCAGCAGTCTTGCCTTTGCCCCTTGTCCATGACCTTGCTCAGACCTCATGGCCAGAGGAGTGGCAAGGCTCAGCAGGCGTGTGGAGGCCCATGAGGATGGGAAGGTGAAGGGAAGAAATTTGCTTCACGGGGTCTGCTTGGTGCAACGCTGCTATGTGCCTTTACGTGCAGCTTATTTGTAAGCAACACTTTAGTCTCTCTGGCCCCGTTGTCATGCATGCTTTGGGGTTAATTTTTCTTCTTCTACCCTGTTATTCACCAGTGACTGCCAGACGATGAACCAGTCCTAGTATTTTTTTGATATTTTTTATTTGATTTGCCTTTCTATTTCTCTCCTTTCAAGCATTTAGTTAATTTTTTTCTTTTTTTTTTTTTTTTTTTTCAGGGAGAGGGGGAAATGCTTCTTGTCGTCAGATGCTCTTTTGTGAGAATAGTCTGTTTATAGTTCCCTTTTTGTGAGTGCCATGCCAAGTGTATAACATCTATAATTCCAGTAGTACCTTTCAGGCTGCAAGAGTCCAGTGCTAGTGTGGGCTAAGATAGACATGGTGACACCAGTGCTATAGCAGATGTGCCAGATTGCTTTTATTTCTCTCTGATGACTTGATCTGAAATGCATAACGAAGTTGGTGGTGATGCTGAATAAAGCCCAGAGAAGCGGATGGGGAGGGGAGGGCAGCTTCATGCCTCGGCCAGCTGTGAGCTGCAATTAGGAGGGCTCAGGAGGAGCGTGTAGCTCAGAGGTGAGGACCCCCTTACCTCTGCGTTAGCCGAGACAGGTACAATTGCAGCCCAAGCGGGACGTGCGTCTCAATAGGCAGTTTTAGCCCCATCTGCTTCACCTGTGCCAGTCTTTCAGCTGATCCTGAAGGAGCTGTGATATGCTGGTGAGCTGATTTAAGAGTCTGAGCCCTCAGCAGTTATTCTATCACCCAGTAACATCTCTCAAATATTGTCTCTGGCCTCTAGCAGCCCCTCTCTGAAATGCTACATTGGTCTTGCAGGGACAGAAGCGAAGGAGAAAGAGTGCTCCCTGACAGTTAAAGGTATTTTTTCCCCCTGTTTTTTTTTTTTTTTTTTTTTTTGTGTGTGTTTAGTGGCTGTTTATCCTGCTGGTGAGGAATGGTGTAAATAGCAGAGCAGTATCTCACCTGTAAGAAAGCTGTGGGTGAGCCCCATCTTGCTCCAGGGCTGGTTGCTATTGCTTTGGCAGCATCTTTGGCAGCTGAATGTACAGCTGGTCTGGCACTACCAGAGCCTGTTACTGTAAAACTTGACCTTTTTGGCCCTGAAGTGCTTATTCTTAGGAATTTTACTGGCTGTGCATGTGTGAAACAGGATGGTAAAATTTGCTGTGCAAACTAGGCTCAAACCATCCTCACTGGAGATTCAGGGATCATAGTCCTTTCCTTCATGGCCTGGTGAACACAGCAGTGTTTGATGGAGACTAGATAAATTATGATGAATACAGCTGTATGATAATGGGCTGGTTGCATCTCTGCCAATGTCATAGATCAAATTTGGTTCAGCGTTTCAATGTTTCGACTAAACCGATATCCTGAAATATTGTGTCTGATAATTGTGACTTAAATGCTTGAACTCGGTGGAAACTTGGTGTCTGACTGTGATTAATTGTCATATTTTAGTACCGTTGCTGCTATGGGCCACAAAGTTTGTTTCAACAAAATGCCAGCTAAAGGGAAAGTTAAATGTCTTAAAAGGCAGGAATGGTAAAATTGTCTGGGCAGAACACCAAGCTTAGGACTGGCATTTTTTTTAAACTTGCTCTACTGCTGAGTAACTATAATAAATTTCCTGGGTCTTTTTTTTGCCTACTTCATCTGTATCCAGCTCAGGAAAGGGACTGTCTCTTCAAACCCATCTGTATGGTGCCTTGAGAAATGGGGCTCTAAATACTGCTGTGTGTCTATGTGGTCCTGCAACAGAAGTAATGGTAATTCAGTCTCCCCACAGACATGTCTAAAATATGGTTATATCTTAAAGCACACACCAACTGAGGTGAGAGAAAAGCCAGCTGAGGAAGGTCATGGATGAGACTGGGAGAGATAAAGGGGATTTCCATGATGACCTGAGAGCCAAGCAAGATGGTGAGGGTGGTGGGACTGGTCACTCTCTGAAGCACCAGTGGAGAAACGAGAGACACTGGCACAGTAGGACCTGTCCCAGGCACTGACACCTCTCCCATGCGCTGAAGTGGTGACCGGTGGTTTTCTTGTGTACAAAAACATAGAGAAACATGGCTGTTTCGTGGTGAGCTTGGTGCAGCCTTTCAGGGGACCCAGACCTTGCCCCTGCCTTTTGCTCTCAGGTATCTTATTTTGGGTGCCCAGCCTGGCAGCCAGCCAATAATCAGAGCCCATTCCTTCTGCTTCTTCATGCATTAATCATAGAATCATAGAATCATATGGGTTGGAAAAGACCTTCAAGATCATCGAGTCCAGCCACCATCCATGCCCACCAAACCATGTTATGGAGTACCCCATCTACACGCTTTTTGAATACCTCCAGGGATGGTGACTCAACCACCTCCCTGGGAAGTCTGTTCCAATGTCTGACAACCCTCTCAGTAAAGAAATTTTTCCTAATATCTAACCTAATTCTCCCTTGCCTCAACTTAAGCTCAAAATCACTTCCTTGTGACTTGTGTCTACTTCCTTCAAGACATGGTTTTCTTGGCAGTGAGACCACCTAATCCAGGTGTTTGCTCCCCTGTGCTGCTGCAGTTCCCTGCTCCACCAGTGAGATGGATCAGGTTCAACATAACCCCGTTTCCATGGTGTCTTTAGGGAAACAAGCAGCTTAACTGCTCCTTTTGTTAAGAGGAGAACCTTTGGAGAACCCATGGGTTTTGCTGAATTTTGGGACTGTCTGCGTACTCCAGACCACTTCAAAGACACCTCTCGGCATAATGTTTTAAAAGAGATTGTTTCTAGCTGATATCACTTCTTGTGTTTGTGTAGTGATAAAAACAACAGGGAGGTAGCTTGACCCCTGTTAATGTTCTGTGCCATGTTATTTACTTGTGCTGAGCGTGGGGATTGCCCAACTAGAGAGTTAGGGCAAAATTTGTAAAAACTGTGTAATTAGTCAACGGGCTTTAGTATTGACATGACACTGAAGGCCGAATCATAGTTTGTAGTGGAAAGTAAGGCAGGCTATGAGGAACGTGTTGCTGAAAACTAGCAAATTGAGTAACTGTTAGTATCCTTTAAATATTCCCAACTTAGGTGTTGGCGGGCAGCAGAAAAGCTGTAGGAAAGAGCATGGGCAGCCCTGCACAGGTGAGGGCAAGAGCCGTGACTTTTCAGGGCAGAGATGGTTCAGGGTAGCCTGCCATGGTCCAGCTCCAGGAGACATCAGGTTACCAGCAGGATCTTGAGTAGGGCCTGCAGCTAAAATGGCATTTTAAGCATCAGGAGAACCAAACTTTGAATACAGTAGAAGGTATTTCTGCTTCCTAGACCCACCTTCATGGGAGAGAGATGGGCCTGGCTGTGGCATGGATTGAGGAGACATTGATCAAGGAAAACTCCCTGGAGGGTCCAGTGACTTTAGAGGAGAGACCAGGTGCTATCCGAGATGCCCCAAATGTCCCGTTAGACAGAAGGGCACGGGGCTCCTGTAGGTCCTGTGTGGTTTGTGCCCACTCTAGGAGGCTGTCTCATACCCTAGTGCATCCCAGATGGGCCAAGGTACCAATTTTGGGCAATGAATCGTGCCCGTATATGTCTTCTCATCTTCTGTACCTCAGACGGAGGATCTGCACTCTGCTTCCCATCAAACAGTTTGGGAGCTGGATAGACCCACCAAAATCTGTGTCCAGTGCTCATGCAATCAGCTTCCGTTTCATTGCAACGAAGTCCTCTCTTCCCTCCTGGAGCAGTTTTAAGAGGTTTTCAAGGCATTTGAGACAGGATCTCTGTGTTCTTTTTTTTTAAAAAGAGGACACAAGTTCCTAATTTGAATGTAATCTCATCACTTCAGTGCTGAGCAGAATGCCATTAAGAATGTCAGAGACATATTTTAGCTGTTGAAAGTCCTTAACACGAGATCTTAGGCAGTGTGACTGCTTAAGCAATTTCTAAATGCCCCGTATATCTATTTCTATTGTTACTGTATCTTTCCCCTGGTTATTTTTATAGAAGGTTTTTAGGAGGAAATTGGCAATTAATTACAATAACAATACTGATTATTATTAGCCATAATAAGAATAACGATAGAATGGAGTTTACCATCCACATAAAATGCTACCAAACCTAGATGAATGAAATCAGTACAGAAAATATATGGGTATTAAATTCATGAAGTAATTTCCTTCGGTGTTGTTATCATATCTTCTAGTGTAATCCAAGAAAATAGATGCTCACAATGTAGCTATAAATATTCATCTGCGCAACAAGCTTTCAGTCTCTCATCTCCTGCTATTGGTTTTTCATCGTCAGTAATGGCCTTACGTTATTTCCTTCGAAGCCAAGTGTGAGAAGGCATCAGGTGCACAATAGCAAAGTTAGAGATAACACTTACTGAAATTAAATTCACTCCTGTTGAATCCTGATAAACATTTCTTATCTCTAGAGCCACTCCTGTGAAGAAATGTTTTTATAATCTATTTGGCCATTAAGAGGAATAAAAGGGCTCTCAGGCCTGTTTCATCCCAGAATAAAGGCTGCGGACATGTGCAATGCCCTGCACGAGGTGCCCCAGATCCTGCCTGCTGGCTCCTAGCTCCGGAGTTAATGCAAACAATATTATGTTCCCTAAAGGAGTTTTGTAGTTAGAAAGAGTTATATGGTAATAAGAGTTATATAGGTGCAATACACTTGGGGTCTATAAAAATGCTTAAATTGCAACCCTTTCAAAGAAGTTATCATCCTTGGAAGTGGCTGTAAACATATGTGAGCAGGAACTGAGGACTGAAAGGGGAAAAGAAACGTCAGCTGCAAGTTTTCTATTCCAGTTTCCCCTGCCCCCTCCTGTGAAATTCAAAGTTATATCAAAACCTATTGAAGTAACTCAGAGCCCTGTATGATGGAGCAATACCATCTTATGAGAAACCATAATCCTGGTAAGAAGCCATAACCATACAAACAACCCTCCTCTCTCTCAAAATAAATGGCGGTAACAAAAAAAATCTATAAATGCAGCTCTACACACACAACTATATTTCATTTTTCTTTTTAAGAAACATGTCAGGAATCCTACTGATGTTGTTTTAATTAATTTTATTATATAGCTATTTATTTTCTAACCCCCTGAGGAAAATATAAAAGTAAACCAACATGTACTTTTAATTTAAGTAAAAAAAAATTTGTTTCTGTTCGACTTCTGCTTTCACTCTGCTATCTGTTCTTTGAAAAGCAAAGTAGATTCAAATGTTTGCTTTATTTGGAAATTCCCTTCTGCAAAAGGATTTAAAGGTTACTACAAAAAAGATTTCATTGTAGAATAGAAATTACTTTTGACAAAAACCTGTTTTCCAGCAGAAAGAAACCCCTGCATAATCTAATCTACCTCCAAACATTGCAGTGAAGTTGCATAATCTTTCATATGAAGTTGATTTCAGAGATGATTTTTCTCAACCATTCCAGAAGAATTAACGTGGCAAGACCTTCATAAAGACCCAAACCAAGATTTTCATGGAAACTATCAGGCAAGCACAAACCCACTTCTTTTTTTAACATCCAGGTGCATACAAATGTCACTGATCTACAGAAACAAAACCTGGAAAAACTCCTTTCCAAAAGGCACAAAGATAGTAGTTGCGAAAAGACAGGTTTATTTTTTTTCCTGTGTAACTCAGATGAGTTGTTTCGAATTAGCTTTGATTAAAAAAAAAATAAAATTAAAAATTAAAACAACATACCGCAATGATCTCCCTTTAAGGTAGGTTTTATATCATACTTTCTAACACTTTCAAGGCACATGGCATTGGTGAGCTAATATGCTATCTGACTTCCCACCTCTTCTCATCTTTCTTCACGCACTAACATATAGGGAAGATGGTTTCCAAAGACACAGGGACTTATGGGAGGTATTTTTACCAAGAAACAAGAGGGAAGGCAGCTGCAGATGTAAGGCATACTGCTTGCAAAACTGGTTGCATGCATATTAATACTAATTGCTTTAATATGAGTGACTTTTGTATAAGCAGTAATAAAAAGTTAAATAAAGTGAGCTGCTTTTTGAGAAGCAAGTAGGCTCCATTTCTTTCATGAAATTAAAACCACGTTTGCTAAGCTGTTACTTTTGAAAGGCTCATCCCTTTAAACAGAAACACAGGAAATTATTCTAGGGGAGTTGTGCTTGCACAGCAACAAAACAAGCAAAATTTGAGCTACCTATTTTTATTGCTAAAATCAAAGTCTCTTTCAACGCGCTCAGAAGCCTGGCGGGCTGGGTGGAAGATGAATGACAGCTGTTGCAATACAGCCTTGGGGAACAGCTCCAGAGCGTCGTTCTTAACAACCCTTTTACCTCTAAACCAGGTAAAGCAATATCCATGAATTAACTAGTTATGCTGTGACTCTGCAGTAAATTTGGGCTACTGTATTCTATTGATTTAGCATAACTACAGTCACATTTATGGCACTAAACCATTGAGTTGTAATGTCATATTTAACCTTGCACATTGATTTCTAACAACATCAAGTCGAAACAGGTTGTCATATGAACCAACTAAGAGTTGTAGATGCCAAATAGTTTCTTTGATAAAAACTTATTCCAGACTTAAACAATAAATACATCTCAAGGCTTTTTACCCTATTGCCTTATTAAGGAAAGCCCAAATAACATTTGTTGAAGGCAAGTCATTCGTACATCGCTGTCCCTATCACCGAAGCTTGCTTCTCATATGTCTTCTCACAAAACTCCTCAAATGAAAGCCCTTCTAAGCGGGCAACGCACTGAAATAAAATACATCAGAGTTGAAACAGACCCATCTGCCTTGGCTTTTGGAAGAAGGCGGAGGGCGTAGAGCTGGAGAAATGCGTGTGCAATCCCGAGTCTGGCTGGAGCGCTCCAGGTACTGCAAGACCCTGGATAGCAGTTGTGGGGTTGTGAAATACTGCTCGAATTCCAAGGCTGCTGGTAACGCAACGCCAGCGTGAGCACTTCAGGGGGATTTGTCTGGGGCAAAACAAGTTGGTTGCCTGGAAGGTCGAGGTGGGAGCATCCTGGGAATGGCCCTTGGTGTTTCCAAGCTTTGCCCAACTCTGCCTTTGCTTCCTAAGCCTAAGCTTTTTCATTTGAACTTTTCAGGGGTCTTGGTAGGAGACTGATGTTTTGGTTTTTTTTTTTTTTATGGCTTTGGGGAAGCAGGCCCTTGCCCTCTCTTAGCTCCTTGTAGCCAGCCCACTTTCATTCTCAGAAGCAGCAGTAATGATGGATCTGGGATGGTAGTGTCACCTGTTAAAACTGATACTAGGGTTTTTTAGTTTTGTGACCTGCTACCTTTCTATCTTGTCATGAGCACTTTGTACATTGGTCAAGGGCATAGTTACAGAACTACCAAGAACATAAATAAAGCTGCCTGGATGGGGGTGAGGGAAACTGCTCTTCCTTGCAGTGATGTATCTTCCTATCTCAAGAAACTGAGTTGGTTTGCAGAAGCTTCTTTCAGCACTTTGGAAAAATCTGTGCTGTTTGCTCTTACAGCCAGGAGAGGATTAGTGAGCTTGTGTTGTAGTGGTGCTTAAAGATATAAATTGTCGGCCAGATCCGCTTGCAGCGACCAAGGCTTAGACACCCAGTGCTGGTGCTGGCCCTGCTCCAAAGCCCTGTGACACAAAGGCGCAGAGCAATGGGACAAGAAACAGAAGAGCTGCTTTTTGGTCACACCGTCTGTCTTAGCGGACTGGAAACAGGAACCAGCTCTCTGGCCTCCCCAGCAGCGAACTTTTCTCAATAGGGAAGTCATCTGTGTAACGAGCTTCGTGGGCTCAGCTGCAGGGCCAGCCTTGGGGCTTTCGTCCCCTCTGCATCTGCTGCCAGGGCTTCCCAGCAATGTCTCCATAGCTCCGTGCCGGCTGCAGGAACTCCATCCGAGAAGCAGTAAAGGGAGGAAGGAGGTACCTGGGAAGAAGCAGGACACCTCTCTGTAGATAGAGCAAGCTTCCAAGGGGAGACCTTGAACTTCTTTCTCCCTCTCCTCTGCCCGCGGACGGAGCTCACCCGCTGGTTGAGCTGGGAGGAAGACCCACCTTGCAACAAATTCAATGTGGTGAAGAGGCAAAAGGTCTTGGCCTCCTGTAGAGCAAACCTAAAAAAGATAGGCAGGGAAATGTGAAAGGCAAGTTCCTGTTTTATGTTGGCTTTTATGCAAGTTTCTTATTCTGTTTCTAAATTGCACCTGATATATTTTTATTGGACCAAGATGTAATAGCTAAATTTGATCGCAGTCATGATTTCTGACCCACTAAGTGTTACTGAGAATTATCTCTTGAGGCAGAGTAACTACTTAATACTGCATATCCCTTGTGTTCAGTCACAAAAGCTGCCTACGGGGTCTAGCGTTTCTAAACTGAGTGATTATCTATTGCTAATTGCACTCTCTAGACAGACATGGGGAACAGACATATGGTTAGAAGAATGCTTCCATTTTTTTCTCCTTCCTTTGCTTTGGCTGCTTACTGCTAATGACAGCACTTCAGCTGTTTCCAGACCCTGAAAAATGTTGTAAAATCTGAAGGAGTCAGGGGGAAAAAAAAAAATAAATAAAAAAATTGCAAACTGCAGCTTACCTTGGCAGAAACATTGTTACCCCCGTCATTTCAAGGTGATTTTATGCCGTGCATCCAAGCTCAGTAGTGGAGAAGTCATTAAAATCAGCCTGGACAAAGAACTGCAAAATATACGTTAGGGAAAATCTTGCATTGGCCCTGAGATAGGCTTAATGACCTAATCAGTCTTTTAATGCAGTGGCAATAGCTGCAGAGAGAGCATTTATCTTGCAGCAAGGAGATCAATCTCTGCAGGAGTGCTGGGCAGGAGCAGGGACTTTTTTAAAATGCTGTAAGCAACCCACTCGTGGAAAGTGCTTGAATGTTGTAGCTCCTTGTGGGCATGTGGTGTGGGAAGGGATTGCCCGAGCTGTGAAGGCAGCTCTCTACTTTCATAGCTGTCTAAACCAGTTAATCCCTTCAGAAACCCACCAAGGTCTAAGTTCAGCCTCAGTTTTTTTTCCTCCACTGGCCCTGCTAGATTGGTGCTCTGTTATCTGGCTGCGCCTCATTTCCAGTATAAATCTATACACAAAGGCAATGTTTATGGCTTGACCTTTGCACCTTTGGCTTAAATAACGCTTTCCATTTGCTGAGTCTTGCTTCTTGTCACTTTGTAAATAGGAATTAAATACAGCCTTTACAGCCTCAGAAATCCCAGTGTGTTTATAATAACTGATTTCAGCAAAACTCTGAGCATTTCTCTTGCAGGACAGGTGTCCCTTAAGGTTTCAGTGCATGGGTATTTAAAGCAGGTTAATAACACTGTGGATGATTTAAGCATGCGGTCTTAGAAAGCAAGGCTGGAAAAACGCCTGAGAGATCATCATATTAATCTTCACTGCCTCGAGACTGGGTTAACAGCTCCTCCGCCTTCGCAGAGCTGTTGCTTTTGGGAATTTTGGCCAGGAACACGCTTAGGCTAGGCCAGGCTTCATCTCGTGGGAAAACAGTGAATGAGGGCAGCGTGGCTCATGTAGCTGCTGACCACAGTGAAGAGTGATGGCAAAAGCTGTTGTATGAAAGGGTAAAGCTTCAGGTCTGTGGTCCTGGTATGTGGAATACTCCAGACTACAGGCAGCTCCTGTAGACTTGCCTAAGACTTTGGCTACAAGGGGGGTTTGCAAATTCCCTGCTAATTAGCAATGCTCAAGTACTTTTCAGCATGTACGGTGATTTTACTCTGAGGTGTGGGTACTTTCATGGCCTAATTTAATGCCTAGAAAATCTGGTACTAATACACGTATGAGTCTACAAAGTCAGTGCCTAAAGCCTTATACCCATAGAGTGTATTGTAGCTGTGACAACTTCATAGCTACTGCTAGAGCAAGTATTTTGAGGCATCATCAACTCTGTTCCCTGTGGGCAAGATTAGGGCAGTCCCTCGAAGTTTAAGTCATCTTCTGAAGTTGTCACTGGAGCAATGCAGTAAAGGATGAAAGAACAGAGAGGTTAATCAGTGTGGATAAGGATGTCGTGGTTAGTCCCTCAGCAAGGGAAAGTTATTTTTCTCCCAAATACAGTTAGTTTGGCTGGAGATGTACATAACTATGTAAATGTACAAAGCAGCAGAACCTGAATCATGATCTGTGAACTGCTTGCGGTCCATGAAACCTTGGAAAACTGCACGCTGGTTGTCAGTGGTACGCACATGGCTTCGTGCTCAAAAGGGATCTTAACAAAGAATGAAGAACCACTCTAAGGAGCCACTTAAACTCTCATTGCAGTGGCCTTTCCCTGCCACCAGATCTTGCAGACCAGCTGCCTTTTTTTTTTTTTTTTTTAATCACTCAGCATCCAGTAAACGTTGGGTGATGTCCTGCTACTGTGGCCAGAAGAACTACTCTGGTGCAGAACTGAGCTGGTCTTTCCTTCTGGTCCATTTGTCAGACTCCTGTCCGTGCATCTTCAAAGGGTTTCTCTGCAGATCTTCTAAGTCCTCACCCTCTGTGCTGAGACTTGGTGGCCTTGCGATGCCTGGGTCTCCCCTTAGTGTTTCCAACCTTGTTCCTTGAAGCCCTGCTCTTTGGGTAGCTCTCATGCCTCAGTCCTGAGATGTGCTCTACCATGATGGAAAGGACATAGTCATCTAAGTTTTGAGATCCAGGAGAGTTCAAAAGTGGTGGTGGAAGGAAAGGGGGGAATACATGGACATACGCCTCTGGAATTAATCCTCCTCAGTCACTGAATTCAGAAAAAAAAAATCCTGGGAGCTGAAGTGCAAATGACTAATGAGTTACCTTTTAGTCACTCTAAAGCGTACTTTGCTCCAAAGAGCTTTGCTGAGGTGGATTTAGCAGCAAAAAGGCTTCCATGGCCCCTCCTCTGGAGTCTGCTCAGATGGCAGAATAGCAGAATTGGTCAGCGGAGAGTCTCAGCTCGCCCGTAGGGGAAAGCAGCAGCTCCTGAATTAGAAGGACTTAAAGAGGACTCGAGTAATCATACTCTGGGACTGAGTTAAAGGGTTTCATGGGGAGTGGGAAGGGTTGTGAACCTTCTAGGACTCTCACCAGGGTAAATGGTTGCAATAGTCTGACTTTTTCCTTAAACAGGAGGTTATTAGACAACCATTGTTATAGCAGTCTTATCCAGTGGACCTTTGCAGGGCAGTCTGCTGGGAGCTTGCATCTCGTTTCTGCCTTTACAGATGGATTTTTCTAGCGCAGGAGCCTGTGGCTTTCATGGCTGAGGGGGGCAGAGCTGGCGCAGCTAAATCCAAATTTCTTCGCAGGGAATGCAACCACAAGACACAATCAATACAACATCACCAGTGAATCTGAGCAGCCTGATTTATGTTGTGGCTTTTCCCTGGGTTAGGTGGGCTGATGACTTTGTGGTATCATCTTAGTCCTATGCATGTATCCAGCTGTTGTGATCTAGCAGAGCTGACCTGATTCAGCCCCTCTGCCTCTAAAACAAGCACTTTAATGTTGTTTGAGTCTTCTTCCAATTCCTCCCCACAGCACATCATTCTCCTCCCTGGCAGCCTCGTACAGTTAAAAGTTAAGGACCGAAAGGAAACAAAAACCTATCTAGCAAAGACAAATAAATGAACAACACATGTGAAAACGGCTTGCCTTGAAACTTAAATTGCTTGTTAACTTTCTTCTGGTTTTGGCAGGGAAACGGATTATTTCCATTGCCCCAGTCTTAGGAGCTTGGCTGCTTTTCAATATCTGACTAGGGCTTCAATGTTGGGAATTTTATTGTCTTCAACACCTGCAAAAGCAAAGTTAAGAAGTAACTGAAGTTTCAAGGTAGAGTTTGACACTGCTAGGTTTGTTAATTGAATTTTTAGCCTGATTTCCTAAGGAAACAAAGTTTTATAGCTGTATGCATGTGTCTTGCCATTAAATTTTAAACCAAAAATTGACTAGGAATGGTGCCCAAAGAGACATAAGAAGCATCCAATTAGAGATGAGAACTTATTTCTAGTCTCCAAAAGGCAAGAAAAACAGCAATGTGAGGACTTCTTTGAGTATCCCTGGGCAAATCCACATAGAGGCTTACCGCCCAAGTACTCCAACCCACCAAGGAGCCTCCATCCTGATCTTGCACCACGTCCTGCTGTAGTTTAAGCCTTTTCCTGAGCCATTTTCGTTGTGGGCTGAATACTGTTGATCCCTGTCACGTCAAACATCTCATGCCTCCTGTGGGGGGTATGGATCATCCTCCTTCACTTCACATTCATTGCACCTAAGACCTGTCCTCCATTACATCTGGGGCCTAAAATTTTTGGCAGCATGTTAGGAAGATTTTGGGTGATCCAGATTCTCCCCAGAAAATAGACTAGATGACCCGGGGTAGTCCTTTTCAGTAGGTTTCCTCAGTTCCTGCTTCTTCTACATGCTGCTGCTGCTGCTGCTGTTCCTGAGAGAAGCTCAAGTGCCTCCAGTGAAGGTTGAGAGATAAAATCTACTTGAAAACTCTCCTCCTGCTTCTGTAGCTCATAGTTTCTGATCAGTGTGTTGTGTATGACGCCTACTGAGTAATTAAAAGAAATATTTTTGCCTGCTTTGTTACCTGCATTGAGCAATTTTATCTTGTAAGAGGAAGAGATTGTTGCATAAAAAGAATGACACTATAACCAATTAGACACCAACTTGCAATCTTTCCTACCTCTTGCAACAAAAAAATCCTCATAAAACCATCAATATTGCACTAAGAAGAAATCAATTCCCACAAGTAATACATACTAGACACTCAATTCGCCAGGGATTTTGCAGTTTCTATTCACATTATGTACAAGGTGTTGGGGGCTGTTATGCAGAAATTAGGATAAAACAGTTAGATGGAATGAAAGTTGATTGTAGCCAATTCAAGAAGTTCAGAAGGAAATATCTCACAAGTTCTTCTGAGCAGGGTCACACAAAGAGTACTCGTTCAGTTGCTTTTATTCTTGTGAACATCATCCTGAATCAACAAAGACTTATGCACGTACCTGGCTTTGCAAACAGATTAAATTTCTGCTGCCTGTGCATTTAAAGCACATTTGCCTTCAAGGAGACTTTGCCCAGAGCATAAAGTTAACCAATTGTCACTGAAATTTTGCAAAAATATGTCTAACTAAGGGTGGCTGCAATAGCCAAGAGGAATTGGAATTGGAGAGATCGTATCCCTGAATGTGTTGAGCTGAAATCCCACCTCCTTCAGCTCCTTCTTCTGGGTCAGCTCTTCTGTGGTTCTGGGGAAATTTTTGGGGATTGTTAGAGGAGCAGAAGTATATATCTTGCCTTCTGGAGTAGCTGTTCAGTCCAGCAAGAGTTATCTTTCTCCTTCCAGTAAGGAGATGCCATTAAAATACTTTGCTGGGAATTGATTCTGGGTCTGTGGTGGGAGGTAAAGCAGTAAGAAAGAAGGTCATTCAGTTTTTATGGGTCTGAAAAAGCAGAAACATCTACTAAAGAACTGTTTAATGTACTGAACCAAGCAAGTTCCCTCAGTCTCTTTGTACCGGTGTAGTTGGGAGCAATGACTGTAGAGGGACTTAGCAATCAAAAGATGTTGATACATTGATTTCATCCTCTATTAACAGACTGGTGGGCTAGACTCAGCTTTGGGGTTTATTTTTATTCCTTCCCATCCCTGCCAAAAGCTTGTGGATGGCTCCTGAGAGGCAGGAGGATTTGGTGCCGTTTGGTTTAGTGGCAGCATTAGGGAAGATGGAAATACAATTCCAGCAGTAAATTTCCACAGAAATATCCATTTGCTTACAGCTGCTCTGACGGGATCGTTTTTGGGTGAGAGGAGGCTGATGTGGAATGCTCTGCAGGTCCTAACACAGAGGAGACGAGCGAGCAAGCTCTCCTCCATCCCTGAGAAAGAGCAATGATCCCATCTTTTCTTTTCCCTCACCCTGTTGCATGGGTGGAGGCAGCGGAGATTCCAGCCTGGCCGAGCTGGGCAGGGCACAGAGAGGGAGCAAGAAGGGACCTGGGGTAAATGAGTCTGTGTGCCTCTTCTTGGACAAATTAAATCAAGTAAATCTATGGGGGTGTGATCCAGAACTGCCAGTTGCCAGTGGTCTTTAAACTATCATTGCTTTGCTATTTGTTGGAATAAAGCTGCTTTTTTTTTGTAGTTGGTGTGATGAGCTTCAATTCCTGTACTGCAGCAAAAGCGGTGGGCTGACTGAACAGCCACTTTGGAAACACATTTTGCAAGTATTGCTGTTTGTGGCTCCATTAGCCTCCCAGTAAACCTCTGCTGCAGCTTAATTCCTGTGCAGAACAAATTCTGGTTCAGTGTAGATGTAGGAAAAGAACTCTCAAAGTTCAGATAGGATCCAAATATGCCTTTTAAACAAATCCAGTTATCACAAACAGACAAGCCACCGCTTTCTTCAGATTGCAGTAATTAATAAATCACACCCTTTGAGTTTAATGCCAGGATTAACACCAAACACCAGGTCAGAAGCACAGGAATATTGACACTGCATTGTAATTAGCACGTATGAGCAGCAGAGGGTAGTGTATTACACAGAAAATCTTCCATCAGGCTAGCAGAAGCTATTTTTCAGTGTTTTTTTGGAAAACCAGATTGATAGCAAGCTCTTAAATTGAAAGCAGGCTTGGCCCCTCCCTGCTGCAATCCGTGTGTGGCAGGGCTTGCTGTGTGCAAGCACTACCTGCTGCATTGTTTAAAGATGATTTAATAGCAAGAGTTGTTTGGGTGCAGAAGAACGTTTGCCTGCGATGAAACGCTCGAAACTTCTGCGCTGCACCGAGGTGGGATGCTGTACTTGGAGTTTGATTTCCACGTGTCCAGGCAAAGCATATGCTGTCAGAGCAAGGTTTTCTGGGGTCTTGCCTCTCCTGCATCTCGGCTGTGTCCCCTCCATCCTGGGCGAAGATCTGAAAATGCCCCATCCTTGTCTCATATGTACCACACTAATTACCTTGGAAGGGTGCTACAGCCTGTGTCACAGGGACCGGGCTGTAGGGCTCACCCAAAAGCGCAGCTGCTGCTCAGTGTAAAAGCAGCTTTAAACAGATCAGTCATAAGGGGGCTCAGAAAACATGTCTGGCTGGATGTAGGGTGGGTTAAATACTGTGAGGAGTATCAATGTACCCTCCTCTTCCCTCCTTATGTCTATGCTGAGATGACTCGCTCTGGTACTACAGAGCAAATCAGTACCTTCCCAAGCTGCTCATGCTTTTTCAAGAGTGGTTGAGGAATTAAAGAGGTGTATAAGCCTCCTTTGTGCTGCTATTTCACCTATATACCTTTCAGGGCTCAGGATAAATAGTAGCAGTCCCAGCAGAGAACATCTCCCCTTGTCATCTCAATGGCTCTGGAAAGGAGAGCTCTAAACAGCTCATCAGCCATTACAGAATTCCTCTGCCTTTCGTATAACTCAAGAGAATGGAATTTGGTAACTGATGCTGAGGGAAGCTGTTAGAGAACAGCTGTGCTGTTTGAGATAATACATGTATATTTGCACATTATTATTTACAGATATTCTTAAATGTGAGAATTCCACTTTTGCTTTTTTTGCAAGGAAGCCTTTGTACAACAAGCACTTAATGGACTGTGATAATATAGCCAAGAGCACAGAGGACTTTGTGAGGATGCTGGGGAGACCCCTCATCACCTGCTTGCTTCCTTTGGTTGACGCATCACACTAAAGATCGCCCTGGGAGATGTCCCTCAGCAGGCTGGTCTTTCATGCATCTCCTTTTGGATGAACGAGGTCAACGAACAAGCTGTTCTTGACCTTTCTGGTTACTTTGCTTTCAGCTTGTGCCGACCCACCACCAACTGTGTCTCCTGCTGAAGGCGCTTGTAGGTAATTGCACCTCTGTTTATCAGAACCATAAATTCCTGTACAAAAGGAGAAAGCTCCACCTGGCAGGCACCTAAAACGTAGCCCAGAGGTGGGCAGAGAGGCAGCCGTGCTTCTCCGTGTTTGGTCTACAGTGATTTCAACTGTGAACAGCTGGGGAAGATGTTTGTGCTTTTCGTAAGTGGCTTTTACAGCATTTTCCCGGAGACTGAAGGGGACTCTGGACTCCTCTTGGGCTGAAGGAGTGCCTTTTGCTGTTTCCACCACTGGATCACTTTACAAGTGGGTGCGTTTCCCACGGAGCTGTGTCAGTGGGCAGAAGAGTCTCATAAAATAACTGGGAGCAGTGAATGAGGAGCGGGAGCCGTGCTCTGCACCGATTCATGTTGACATTGCTTGGGTGCCCTGACTCATATTATTGCTGTCAAGAGCTACCTATGCGTATCCAGCTGGGGAGCTGTGGAATAAATGTGCAAGGTGGAAGGAGGCCAAGATCTTTATGTCAGGTAAAACTATTTTTATTTTTTTTGTCACTCTGGGGACCCCCCCCCCACCCCGAATCTTATATTTTAATCATCCTCTTATTTTCTTAGTCTTTAGTAACCAGAAGCAACATAGGTTTCTGAAGAAATTACTATTTCAAATTGGAAAATTTCAGTGGTAATTTAAAAATTTCAGAAAAAAAAAAATCTTGGGAATTACCTCTATCCCCGTTAAGACAAACCTTGAATTTGGACAAACTGGCATTTTGCAACAGTGTGTTTAATTAGAAAATCCTTGCCAATTTCTGCTGGTAGTGATTATATTCTTAGAAGTAGTCAAAAGGAAAATGAAGTCAAGGAAGGTAAGTGACACAAAGGCAGCTGGGTAAGATGGGACGTACAAGGACTGGAACCCTTTCTGGGCAACCAGCTGTGCCTGGATGGATTGCGCTCAGTTAAAACCATGGTCCTCTCTGCCGCTGACTTTCCCTCTGACATGCTAAATTCAAAGCAACCTGATCTTTTTGACTCAATAAAGTGAATTTGTTGCTCCTGTTTCCTAATGAACTTCCTGAACACCCGCCAAAATGCTCATAACAAGAAATGTTATGAAAGCCATTTCCTAAATGGTTTGGGCTTTAATTTGGTCCTTATGGCCCTGAATAAGTTAAAGACTTTTGATCTGCTTAATCACAGTTATTCGTTTTATGGTCTAAGGCCTTTGGGTCTTGCGGCAGTCATTCATCCATTTCTTGTGCTAAAATGTTACTTTCTGTCCTTAATCGTCATCTTGGTGATAAAGGTGATTTATAACTTTGCTTTTCCTGTTCAGAGTGGGATATGACAGCTACAATCTCTCAGGTATACTGCACCCTCCATTGAGCAAACCATTAATTCCAGCACAGGAAAGGTGTCTACATAACTGGTTTGAAGGTGCTGAGATACATGTATCTCCCCTTAGATAAATGAAGTCAATTAAATCTCCCATTAAGATCTTCTAGCTTCCACAGATGGTCTTTCTTTTTCTCATATGATAATCATATTAAAATTGCATGCAGAGCCATTTGTACATTTTAATGTTAACGTTCACTGCTCCAAATCAGCTGGGGGAAGAGGGAATTGTCACAGTTTTCATCAGCCTCTTTTGCTGTCATTGTAATCCTTCCAAAGGGAGCCACTGCAGCCTGAGTCATTATCAGCTAAAATGTGTTTGCACGAGCAGGTGAAAAAAATAAAACGGCTAAACCAGGACTTTCCTGGGAGTCCATTGTAAAATGGAAACATGTTTTCTGAGAAATTATTTCAGAAGAAATGAACAGGGCCAGGAGATGCCATGCCCAGCTGGCTCTTCTCTGATTCTGTTGAGCCAATACTTTCAGCAATTGAGAAAAGCAAATTTGAGCCTTAGTGCTCTCTGCTGCACTGGGATCTGGGAACGGTCAGTGCTGAGCGCCCTCAATTTCCACTTGTAATGATGAAAGCAGTGACAGTGCTGGAGAACACAGTGGCATAAGGTTAGAAGAGGTCTCGTGGGTCAAGTTGCCTGTAATCAAAACCAGCACTTCATACCCTCCTCTCAGACAGTATGAAGCTCTATCTTAAGAGTTGGTTTTTCTCTCTTCTTTAAGATCCAGCTGGGACTTGATTTCATGGAACTTGTTTCTAATTGCCAGCTTAAATATATTAATGGCCAATTTTACAGCAATTTTTCTTTTTGTCAGTGTTTTCTTTCAGCTTCAGGGTACTTTTCTGTGTCTCTTGGTACAAACCAAGAGGAATCAGATCCCCTCAGCTGTCTCTTTGCCAGGAAGGGCAAGCCTCATTTCAGAAGAAGGGGTCTCCATCCACATCTCATCCTCAGAACAGTTTTCTACCACTTTTCCTGTTTCAGCCTCACCCTCTTGTAGAAGGGTAATCATAATTTCATTTCTTTGTACAATGGCTTTACTATACCTTTACCTCTGCCTGGAAATACACGGATGCCTACCTTAAATTAGGAGAGCGAAATGCCATTCTTATGGAAGAGCATACAGGTGGATCTGGGGGTACGGTACAGCTCATGTATATTCAACTATGTAATAGCTGTACCTCCAGTCTCAGGTTTCTTTCTAGTTAATAAAGGGAGATGGGTATCTCCCAAGAACAGCAGAAGATATCTTCTAAAGATACTTACATTTGATGGAGTATGAACAAATGAAGTTCATTGTGGAAGAACCTGTCTATTTTATTGGCCATGAGGAACTCGGGTCACCACCTTTGCCATGGGGTCTAGCCTTTAGATAAGGCTAGCGAGATGAAATTTTGGAGTGGATGTTAGACACAAGCTACCGAGTACTTGGGCACAGCTCTTCCTCCTGCCACTCCTCTTGATGATCCTGGCCACATGATTTCATCCTGGTGCATGCAAAGCCATCCATGGGCTCCTGAACTTGGCAGTCTGGGAAAAGGTAGAACAAATTCAACTCTGACTTGCACCCACAGGTCTCAGTGATTTCAGTAGAGTGGCATAAGAGACCAGAAGAACCTCCAAGACAGTCTGTGGTGTAGGTGGCCTCCATGGGGTTTAGTGTGATAACAGTGGGATATGCAGGAAAATGTTCCATCTGTGGTACATCGTATATCTCTCAACCAACCAGCAGGGCCTGCATGTTAGTAATGGCTTTCTAGAAAAGGAATGCCCTGAATTTACAGCTCAAGGACAGAATCTTCATCAAAACTTAATGAAGAATTAATTTTAGTTCTCATTTATTTTACTTTACATTTGCAGACAATGAGCTTTACTGCTTTAATGAAATATTTCTTATTGTAGATCTGTCAAGTCTGCTACAAAAAGAACATGGATTATTTTTTCTGTGCATGGCAAAGGGATTTCATTAATTTTTTTGTGATCACCTACTTATAGTTTATGTCACAGTTTTCAAAGCAACTAAACCAGAGGCTATTCCATTTACATTAGCCCACTTGCAGCAAAAAGGGCCACGCAACAAGAATATGTTAGTATTAACCTCAACTTCTCTTTTTGGTGGTGGGGAGGGAAGTACTCAATGCTCGATACTGTTGTTTGTGAACTACCAGTCTAAGTACGGGACTAGAAACAAGGAAACTCAGATCTTGCAGTACTCCATTACAGCCTTGGGCAAACGGTTTCACAGCTCTGAGTCACTTTACTCATCTGCGAATGGAGAGCATCATGGAAACGTGGTAATGTGCAAGCAAGTGTTTGGCTTTAAAATTTGTATGCATAAGACTGGGGAATACGTAGACAATACTTCAGCCACTTCTGAAGCAGTTCCCACTAAAACATGTGCAATAGAAATTTGGTGAAATCTAATACCAAATAACAAGATGTGCCTGTGCAGCGGTTTGGGACAGAGAATGAACAGGGATTCAGAAGACTGAGCCTGGTACCTACTTTCTGTGTACAGTGAACTGGGAAAATTATGAACTTGGAAATGATATTCAAAAGCATCCATCAGGCTGACAGGTAACGGGAGATGTCTGAGACCAGTCTGAGCCCGTATGTGTCTCCCTGGCTTGGGTGTCTACCTGCAGATGGTGGTTAGCTGCCTCTTTGAAGGACGATTTGCTGGACAAAATCATACCTTCCATATAGGTTTTAATTTTTTTTTTAAGCATAGAAAACTAGCTATGTTTTTCTTTAGAAAGACAACAGGTGACAGTGATGTCTCTCTACTGCATGAGAGTATAGTAAGAGTATGTGGTCTAGAAGAAGTATAGAGGTTTGTGGTCATTTTTCTATTCAATCTCAGGGGTTTAAACATGCACTGTTTTGCTTCCCAAGCTCCTGGAGCTGTGGGCTATTGAAAAGCACTGCTGTATCACCATGTGGGCAAGAGTCCAACACATGGACCACAGCAGGAGGGCGAATGACTTTCTGCCCTGTGCCTAAGCCCTGGGCTAAGCGAGTGGTGAGAGAGCTGTGGCTTGCTGTCCCTGCTCCAGCTTTGTTTTCTATCTTCTCTAGCAGTAGTCTCCTACAGAGCATGCCACCAGCCCAGAAAGTTGAGCCCAATGTACACGTTCTGGAGTTTGAACCCCCCTACCCCATGGTCTTGGTGCATTCATGTCACCTGAGCCCTGGTGCACCAGAGGAGATGGGCAGGTTGGTTCCCAGGTTGGATGGGTCTTTCTTCTTCTTCGTATTCTGGAGCCTGGACCTGGTGCACGGCCAGCAAGTGCAGTAGAAATCGTTGTGAGATCTTCTGTTGGCTTCAGGTGCTCTTCAGATGGAGTCTGTTAAGAGAAACAGAGTCTCTGACCTGACTGACAGAGTAAGCTCTGGAAGATGTCTCAAGTCAATTCATGAACTGTAAGTTTAAAGCTGCCCTTCACAGCTTCCCTCCAGAAGGGTGACTCTAACGCAGCCCGTGGCTCTTTTCTGCCTTTAATCTACACAGGCTAAAAATCTCAGAAATGGCTTTTGATTTGAGACTTGGAGCTGAAGGATCAATGCAAGTTAGGGCTAAACATTGCAGGGCAATTGACTGGGCTCCTGGCTGCTTGCAAAATTGCTGCTACTGTGATGACAAATAATAATAATGACAGCCATCATCATTATGGCTTTTGGTGGAAAGATTGAATGGATAGACTTGAAGAACTTAAATGTCGATAATCTTAATGTAGTTTTATAAAGGCGGAAGTTCTGTCTTCCAAAGGAAAAGTGCCCAGTGTTAATTTGGCCATCAGCATTAAAACGAGCTTCTGAGGTGAGGATAGCCTTCCTCAGCTGTCAGAATGGAGCTCATGTGGTTTGCATGCCCAGCTTCTCAGCTGGTAACTTTATAGGGAATCTACCCAGCAGTGTTGTATCTTTCTGATTTCCTTCTCTCCGTGCTGTGCCTTACTGCTCTGTACGTCCTGTTACACACTGAGTATGCCAGGCTAATGCTGTAAATTAGACCTTCGTGTAATTGTTCATAAAAGGCTCATCAAGTCACATGTCCCTGCAAATGAGACCAGAATGCCTGCTCAAGTGGCATGTAAGTCAGTGAAGACTCTCAGGTCCGATCCCAAATCTCAGTGAATAGAAAAAAAAATATTGGTACTTACAGTCTTACCCCCAGACCTTATTGTTTCTTTGTCTTATTTTCAGAGCAAGTAGAGGAAAATTGCCAGTGCTTTCATGTGGCTATAAACTAAGAGCTGTTATCCACTGCTTGTAGTGCTGCACCACCAAAAAAAAAAAAAAAAAAGGAAAACTGTAACTCGTAAACACAAGCCATTTGGGTAGGATGGGTTCTCTGTCCTACTACTGCCATTTTTTCCCTAGATAAAGTCAACATATAGAGGCAGGAGGAATCTCAAAATGGCCATGGAGTTGCTCTTCTGTAAGGTAAATTATGGCTGGCATAAAGCTGGAAATGCTGCTGGTTTTGCCTTACTTCAGGCTGTGCCGGTTACTAGAAAGCAGGAGTGTATGAGGGCCAAAAGAGCGGGGAAGCTACTGTATCCGCAGTGAAGAAAATACACTGTACCGGAGCACAGCTCACTGGGGTGTGAAGACATTTGGAAATAGCTTTGCATTCAGATTCTTGTGCGATCAGAATTAGCTTTGTCCAGCTGATCAACGATTTGCCTGTTTCTGTATACAAATGGTGTGAATACCTGTCCCAGAAAGTCCAGAGAAAAATGGGAATGAGATGGTGTCTTGGAAACAGAACCAAACCTCCTGAGTCTATGGGATGTCATCTTTCTAGGTAGACACGTTTTGCCTGGAAAGCACCTTTATGCAGTTTAGCTTAGGGTAATACATCTGTAAATCACTGTGGTTTAATCCAATGTGTCTGACTTCTCGGCTGGAGATGAGGGACCGGGGTGGACCTTGCGATGCAGCTCACAGGTAACTTGGTGGGGACGGAGCAGCAATACAGCTGCTTATCACCCTGTGAGCATGCAGCTGTGCTTCTGCATCTGGAGACAGCTTTCTACCTGAGGAAGCAACCTTCTCCCTCCTTCCCCTCCTCCTCACCTATTTCAGTCCAAAATGAACCAGGAGAACAGAAGTCTCTTATTCAAACCGATTTAGCTAGACTCAGACGCTTGTTTTGGTGAGGAGTGAAGGTGTGTGTTGGGAGTACAGGGTGGGACATCCTGGTGATCTCCAAATTCTCAGTTCCCACCTTGGCTTCCTTCACAAGATCTTCCCATTGTAGCTAAAAGCTTGCAAACGCTGTCACTCCCACTCTCAAAAAACAGACTTTCACTGGGTCGTGGCAGTAGATTTCAAATATATCCAGTGTCAGGAGGTTTCCTCAAGGATTTTATCCTTTTGGGAAGAGGAGAGTGGATAATCTGAGCGTGGAGAGGCAGGGTGGAAAATAAAGGTGGTCAGAATATTTCAATTTTGTAAAGAGTGCCATCTGATGAAGTTATGCAAAGCAAACTAGTGCTCTCTGTTGCCCATTAAAGGGGTAGGAAGGGGTAGTGGTGTTAGTGGGGAACATCCCCATGTTCCTCCTAATCACTGCTAGGAAGGGAGCTCCCGGGGCTCCTACCGATGTCCCTTAGACACCCCAGGTCCCTCCTGATTATGGAAGAAAGGTGTGGGTACATTGGAAAGAGCAAGTTTATTGTTGTACCCCAAATTGCAGCAAAAGGACTGCTTGCAGGGACCCCAAACAACACTGATAGCATGATTTGCTCCCCCTTTCTCCCACTTTCTCCCTTTTCACCCTTATTCCCTCCCAAGTAACCAACCCACACCTAATTACTTTTTTTGCATTGGTCACAGTTTTGCTATGTCCATACCCAAACTTGCTATATCTGATATGGTTATTTTCTATTTCTCATGTGTAGGCAATCTCATCTTTACACAGTATTGCTGATATAATTCCCAAGGTACTGCTGCTGGCCTTGCTACGCTTGGGTCCCCAAAATGTCCCTGGTGCTCCTGTCCAGTTACCTGTCTAATTTGGCCATGCCTCACAGTGCTATCTGTAACTTTATTCATTTCTTGCATTGTTATTTAATACATTCAGTGCTTCCTTGTGTCATACCTAGTAGTTTTCCATGTCCCGTTCAGTTATCTAGACCTCAGCCGGAGCTTTGTCAGGTGCCTGCAGCCCCAGCACACCCAGGAATGACCCACTGGGCAAAGGTGCGGTAGGTATGGCCTTGCTCCATTTAATTAAATACTGATTAATCTAGTCTCTAGGCTTTCTCCATTACAAAAGTTAATTCTTCTAGATTATATTGTATTGAAACATAACCTTTTGGGGTTGAAAAGCATATTTGATCCCTTCAAGGAGAACTCATGCAGAAGGTCTAGACACATCTTCATTAGTCCTTGTCACAGACCTTGTTGCTTCTCTGTTCAGGCTCAAATTTCTCTAACAAGTCCTTTGTCTTACTTCTGGAGACTATTTATGGCTTATGTCTCAGTGCTCACTCACATCTCTCTCTGGAAAACACTTGTGACAGGAACAGCTTGTCTTAAATTCTTCTACGAGAAGCCGCTCTGTTGGAAAGCATGTCTGCATTTGGAAGTATCCATCCAACAGAATTTGGTCAGATTACTTGCCATTCATTGCTGTCTAGGATAATGCTTTGCAGCTCAGCCTTATTAATTCTCAAATGAGACTGAGCAATGCTTTAGAAGGATGCTTAGCTTGATCTGCTAGTGCCTTGTTCTGCACCAACATGTCTGCTGTTTTAGATGTGAACAAGAGGAGGGAGAGCACCTGGTAATTCTTCACTGACTGCTTACTTTGGCAGAGGTACAAATATTTAAAATGAGGAGCGGTTGGGTCATTACTTGCATATTACTTATTCAGCTCTTGTTTAGGACTGAGAATTTTGCTGGAGAAGGGTGTGAAGGAATATCTTGCAACCATTCCAGTGGCGG
>JAVJGG010000054.1:42486382-42515765 GCA_035590195.1 Aviceda cuculoides
CCCCCCCCCCCCCCTTATTCCATACAAATGGCTCTGTGACCTTCCTAGGGGCTGCTTGCCTAAGTCAGGAACACCCACATGTGGCAGATATTCAGGGATGAAGGTTTTTACCAACAAAAAATAAACCAAATCCAAAGCAACCAAAAAACCCCAAATGTATTTTGGCTATTGAGTTAAATGAGAGCAGATCAGGAGGGAAAACTACAAGAATACAGTTCTTCCTATGTCAAAAATAAATAAGGAAGGAAGGGGAATTCCCCAAATCACAGTGATTAGGCATTAATTCTGTGAACTGAGGTTACCCCATACATTGAGCTTCAATGAAATGATAGCATAGTAATGGATGGATATGTGCCAAATGGCAGCTCCCTGTTACAGCTAGCCTATGGAAAGAATTAATACTTGGCTATCCATAAGTGCACCTGGAGAACATCCATCATCATTACTTATATCGTGCAGGCTCATTAACATTCAGCTCACAGAAGCTAATGGCTGAAAAATCAATGTTGCTAGTTGAGCAGAATGGGAAAGAAAGAGTTTTTTTTTTTCCTTCAGGCTGTTTGGAAGAGAGCTGTTTCTACCTTGAAACATTGTCCAGAGGAGTGAAAAAATAAATAGGGGGAAAAAAGGCAAAGAGAGGAATAGAAGTAAATTCCTATTGTAAGCTGTGAGCTGCAGGCTTTGAAATGCTGTTCTGGTCTGCTTTACCACAGAGAAATGGCTCACAATGAAAAAAAAGTGAAAGAAGCTTTCTCTGACCTTTTGGTTGGCAAGAAATGAATATTACAGACTAGCTGGGCCAGTACTACTCACTTAAAGCACGTCCCAGATGGTAGCAGAGGTTTAACAGTCACAGTGATGTGATGTGTCTTCTAGCTAAGCTGATGTTTTTTTCTGTTTTCTTTTCCTTTTCCAAGCTACAGTTACCCATCTTGTTTCACATGTTTGTCAGAGCAGGGTAGCACTAGAAGATCTTTTCTGGATTTAGGGCCAACAGTTCCCAGAGCTGAAGAATACATACAAGAAAGAAAGGGAGAAAACTGACCTCCAGCTTTCATCAGGTTTTAGAGCCAAAGTCCTAAAAGATCCAGGATCTGTTTGAACTTTGATTTGCTTGTGGGAAAGCAGAGCCACTTGCTGGGGATTGCCCTGCCTCGGGCACAGACATGAAGGATGCCACGAAGGCATGAAGTAGCAAGGGGTTTGGATGGTGCTGTGCAGCCCTGGCGAAGTGATGGTGCGTCAGTCTGCATAACATCTTCTAACACTTAACATCGTGGTGGAAATGTATTCCTGACAGCAAGCTGCATCCTTCTCAACGGTGGGGAGAGATCAGCACCTCTGCAGAACAATCTGTTGCATCTGTTTTGTTGCGGTGGGGATTGTCCTCTAGGTTACACACCCAGTTAACATGTCTAACTTTTAGCTGGTTAAAAAGTGGTGAGATTATTCTGGGCCTATGTCATTTGCGTCCCTTGAAAAGCCTGAAAGAGACAAAAAATGCAAGTGTGGTTTTTTTTTTTTGTTTGTTTGTTTTTTTCCAGGGAGTAAGGATTCTCATAACTCATCAGCAGGACAGTGTCTTAGAGAAACAAGTTATATTATGGCTTGCTTGGGACCTTCAAGCTTTTGTGTGACTTATTTTTTTCAAAGTTCCAAACTCTAAGAGTAACTTTTCTGACACATTTTTCATGAAGTAAAGCCAAAAAGAAAGAAATGATTTGGTAGACATAATCATGAAGGTCAGGAAAAGAAATGAAAGCAAGGTGTGCAAGATTTATACTCACTTGTTCCTCTGAGTGTCTTCCAAGTAATTTGGGAGGAATTTGGTCTCAGGTATTACAAATGTGCTGTGATGAATATTGTTGCAATTTAAACATTATCAGTGCAACCTGGAAGTGGGTTCAGAGATCACACACAGGCTGCTGAATAGTAGAAATGGAGCTAGTTAAAATTCTGACGTGTTTTCTGCATGAGTCAACGCAAGATTGAGATGGTAGGTGTTTGACTATCTGCACACTCTTTATTTTATAGATAATGTAATTATATTCTCACTTCAGCTCACCTATAAAAAGAACTCAAATTTGCACTGAAAAGATCTTTACCCCTTTTCTGCTGATCATTGCTTAGCAAAGTATTTCACACAAGAGGTTTGTTATCTTTGATAGCACTAAAATTACTTAAAGCAATTACCAGCATCCTTTTAAACCCTACAGAAGTTATTAAAATATTCTCATGACAACTGTAAAGAAATCTGAAAAATAAGTAAAAACTAAATTGTATTTTGTCTCAGAAAGTAATTTGCCCGAAAGCATGTTTGGTCTTTAATTTTTAAATAGGCAGCTTTACATCCTGAACTGAGTACCTTCCTCTATGTTTGACCTTCCACATTTCAACATTAAAGGTGGTTCTGTTCTTAAAATAACCATTTCAACTTCAGGACAAATAAACAAAAAAAAACATGTATAGAAAAAAAAATCTGCATGGCCACCTAACAATGACATCCTTGGACAGAAATGAACCTGAGCTTTGAAAATCTACTATTAAGTCTTTTCTTAATTTAGTATGAAGTATCAGAAATTAAGTACCTAAAAGAAGACTTGATGGCATATCCTGTATGTAGCTTTGATCGTTTTTATTTCTCTTTAGGCAGAAATTTCTTATAGCACCCAGTGACATAGGTCAGCTGAGGAAGAACTTTCCACTATTAACTATTGGTCTAGGCTGCCACCAGAACGGGGAGAATTATGCAGGAATTTGTGAAATTATCAGAAAATCTTGTTTGTTGCTTAAAGCCCTAGAAAATGGTGCAGTCTAGTAAGATGGTCTCATTGCTGCCCATGCTGCATCCCTTATACTGGTGCTCTTATGATTTCCATCTCCTGCATCAACATACTAGAGCAATGCGGAGCTGAAGGCGTGGCTTTTTATATAATAATAATGTTGAAGGAAATTAGCATAGTTCTAATTAAAGGATGAAAGCAGCAACTAATTTAGAGAGTTTTGACTTCTATGCCAGAGACGTTACCCCAGCAGACCTCCTGGAGCAGGGCAGGAACATGTTCAAAGCACAGTGCTACAGCATGACAATAGCATCAGTGAACATGAAAGCAAAATTAATTGAAATAATGGAAGTGCTAGAGCAATTATGTTACCATTTCATTTATTTTTACACGTACTGTTGAGATAGCACGTTTGTAATATCTGCTGCAATTAATAATCTCCTCTTGCTGCACAGCTATTATTAAACCAAGTGGTTTCTTACACTATTTTTCTTCCATTGAAGAGCCCAGTACTAGAAAACTTGGAGGCAACATTTCTCCTAACTTCATGCAAAGTCCAAGGTTAGGTGGCAGTTGGGTCGTGATGTGGTGTTTTCCCCCAGGTAAGCTGTGTCTTGAAATCAATTACAATCACAGTGGAAGAGCTAAAAGTTGCTGATTCAAGCAGCCCTTTTCTGGCAATTTTGCACTTAATGCTCCCTTCCCTCCCACTAAGAAAAGGTGGAATCAGAGATCAAAAATTCCTCAAGTTGTTAAGCTTCTGGCATCTGCAAAGCCAGGAGTTCAGAGACCATGTCAAAATCATTACCTGCAATTGAAGGAGAAGCATTTCTTTTTGTTCATGTTCATATAGGCAAGACATTTTTCTATCATTTTCATACAGTTTCATAGAGTTTGAGGCCAGAAGGGGTGATTAGATCATCTAATCTGACTTGCTATGTATTGCAAGTCATTGCATCCTACTTAGGTTCTCCCAGGTGACTCTGAACTCAAGCATTCATCTCCTCAGGCAGCCAAACTGTTGGGAAACAGAAGCAGGAGAAATGGAAATAAAATTAATATCTGAGGCTCCTGCAATGGTAAGGAACTAACTCATAATGCTGGCTATGACCAGGTAAGCATCTTGATTCTCTGTCCCGGTACTCCAGAGAAAGCCAAAATCCAAATGAACAGCTCTGAAAGTCCAGGACGGTACAACCGAGGGGCGAGTTTTCTGCCAGGCACTGTCTGCTGAAGCTTATCAGTGAGCTCTGATCCCTGAGCTCTGCTGGTCGTGCTGCTCAGTATCAGAAAGCAAGAAAGCCCGAATATTCTGAAGTTAGCATAGAGTCAGACTGCCCAAAGCTAGCTTGAAGTCTGCCTTCTCCAAAGGTGTCCTTTATAAACACGGGGACACCACCTTGCCCTGTTAATCTTGCTGCAAGGAAACACCAACGCTGTTTCTAAGCTGAACTAATCGAATGTAGTCTTGTTACCAGCTCCAATTTTCATTTCACCTTTCCAAGCTAAAATCAGTAGACTAAGGGCGAGTTTCAGTCAGGTACCCCAAAACTGTACGTATTTTAGGTACCCCACGTGCCCTGCAGCGACTAATCCAGAAAAGCCAAGGTCTCCTCTAGGTCCTGTGTAGTATCTGCCAGCTCTGAGCTTTCTGAGATACCCTAGAGCATCTCAGATACCTGTGTTTGAGGTAATTAATTAGACAACTGAATCCTGCTCTAGACTTCATACTGTAAGACCCGTATTATAGGTATATTATGTGTAAATGGCAGAAGTTTTCCAGTTTTTTATAATAAATACCACATAATGCATGTGGTATTTGATATTCTTTTATGTAACACATGAATCAGATATGTAAGTGTAGGTCTAAAGAATTAAAAGAATTAAATGAGGAGACTAATTAGTCTCCATCCCAGAATTCAGTCTAATCTCACACATGAACTTGAAGGTCTAGTGTAAGCCTAACAAAGATAACACTATACACTTGACAGACAACAGAACTTATACACTGAAAAGGCAAAAAATGGTGTTGAGTATATTCAGACTTTGTAGTGTGGCTGTAATAGTAAGGAAAACTTCAGATTTTTCAGAGGGGTAGAATAGTTAAAAACATGGAGATAAATGGAATAAAATGAAAACAGGGATTTATTACATAGAATTCATTGCTATATAAATTAGCTTCTTTGACAGATTTTTTTAGACAATGATAACACTTTTAGTGTGCCTAGACTCAATGAACACTTGCAAGTCGGGGGTTAGTACAGAAATCATGCAGGAGATGAGGAACTGCATAGAAGAGAAATAACAGTGTGTTGGTTGAAAACAGAACTATCGAGTAGGAGGGATGTTACTACTGGAGCTCTACAAAGACACGTCTTTAGATCAAGGGTATTTAACTTTCAGCTGCTGTTCCTAGCATAAAAAGTGAGACGATGGGGGTGAAACTTGCTGGTGACTTTGAGCAAAGAGGAGGACTAGGTAACATGAGGGAGGACCTGGGTGACAGCAAAGGGTGGAACAAGAGCAGCTGAATGAAATTCAGTGCTACAAAATGCAATATCATTCTCTCTGGAATGCGTAACAAGTATTCCTGCTGCAGGCTTGGAAACCACCAATAGAGAAGAAGGAAGACCTCGTTGTATTTGTTGATCTTAGGACGGTTATGGGCCTTCAAGATAATAGTTAGAAAAGAAAATGGGATATAAGGGTATCTCACAGAAGGTATTCCCAGCAGAAATTGGGAATTGCATGGTGCTGTAAGATCTCATTTAGAATGTAACAGAGAGTCCTATTCACACATGTTCAAGAAGGATGAACTTAAATTGAAACAGATGATGGAGAATGTACCTTAGTAAAAAAAAAAAAGGCAATAGCTTTGCTTATTTAACCTAGAAAACTGTAATTTACAGGGAATGAGGCTATATTGACACAGTGACATAAAAGAGACTTTGTAACTACATCAGGAGTTTTAACAGAAGGCGTTTAAGATAAACACCTATCTTGGCAGAAGTGCAAATAGCTTTAAAAGGACCATGGCTACATTTCACCTGGATGTTTGAAGGAAGTTAACCTGTGGAGGGTTGTAGCTCTGGAATGACTTTTCAATAGAGACAACAGGAGTAAACACAGAGTTTAATATAAAGCCTAATGCATTTGGGATTGTAGTTCTAGTGTGCAGTTGCCTAAAGTGCATGGGGAAGGGACTGGCTGACTGAAGAAATTTCGCTCCATTTTATGTCCTACATTCGAAAGTATAGTTTTCATCTCTGATCAAACTAACCAGTGTTTTTTTCTGTTTGTCTTTTTTTTTAAATATCTTTTCATTCCACAACACATTTAGGCCAGAATTGATTTGGTCTTTTATATTTATATTCCTGGGGTTGATGACAATTGATGTTCTTTCATTTGGGTTTCAAAGGCATGAACCACATGATCAATTTATGCCTTGCCACAACGCACCTCAGGATACGATATATACCTGGCATCTAGTTCCTGGGTAACAGATCTTTAGGACAGCTTAATGACTGATGCAGCTGTGCAAGTGGTGATGATGAAAAGAAAATCCATATTTCAGCTTTCGCTCAAAATAGGGGACATTCAATCAGGAATTCCGAGGGAGGACAAAGGCAGAAATTTGAAAGATTTTGGCCTCTTGCTCATTTTTATAGCTGTCAATAGAAACAGTTTATGTCGGCTCCTAGATTTACACAAATACGGGGGCAGATAGCCTGTTTGTCATTAAAACAGCATTTTAATGCAAGCTTGATGAGGTCTGAGATCTTATAGTTTGGAAACACTACAAAATGTCACTGACCTTCCTTTACAAAAGTTTGATGATCAGAGATAAAATGAAGATGAGAACGGCATACATGTCAGGTCTGTGGCAAGGAAAACTGGGAAAGTCAGAGAAACAACTTTGAGGTTAATGGCCCCAATTCACCAAGCTTTATGCACATGTCTGACTTCAAGCACATCAGTGAGACACATGGACGTACATAAAACAAATCACCTGCCTAAATTGGCCCCATTTTTAATCTCTGTCTGGGATAAGACCCCAAAAGGATAAATACAGTAATTGCCTAGAAAGAAAAGTAAAATTTACAAAACTTGCTGTTTTTCACTGACATTATGAAATGTCAGCAGAGGGTTCAGGTCTGACCAGAGCTCAGATCACTGGTCCCTGTGACTCACTCAGCTTATGTTCAGGAATCGATTGTCATGCTGAACTAAGAAAGTCAGAGAAGTGGATTATTTTGATTATTATTTACAAACCCATAGTTTATTAAATTCTGGAACAGAAATCCTGCTGGATTTGTAGGAAGGAGGACAGGGAAAAACATTAGAAGTCCACCCGAGTTGCAGTTTGCCTCAGTATGCAAACAGGCAACAGGGAAACTCCCATTAGATGTGAAATTCCAGTTAAATGGTCAAATGAGGGTTTGCTTTGGACTCGTGCAGCCAGGTTTTGCTCTGGCTCTGTGGCTGTGCTTCAGTCCATGTTGCAGTGTGGAAGAGAGCTGGAAGATGCAGCTGGGAGAAAAGCCTGTATGAAAGTGCTTTGAGCAATGAGGTATAAGGAGGGGAGGATGAGAAGGGATATATCCCAGACAAACAGCATTGACTGAGAGTGGTGGTAAAAAAATATTAATTTGTAACTTGGTTTGAAATAGGGAGAGGTTTCATCTGTCTTTTAGGCACCAAAGTTCAGGGCAGCAGTATCCTGGTGCAGATCAGAAACAAAATGGTGCTTCAGACAGAAAATGGTGCCAACTTGGGCAGGTGGTGGAGTAAAGATGGGATAAATTGGCTTTTACCTGCTTCCCTAGGCATGTTGCTCTGAGGAGACCTGCCGCCATACCCGGTCTCACCAGTGCCATTAGTGGTCCCGTAGTGACCGCAGGGGAGTGGGTTAAAGCAAGTGAACGTGCTACTTACCACAGCAAGCCCTTCGCAGTTAGCACCTGTGTGGAGCCATGGGTGGCCAAAAAGTTGACGTTTCCCTGCTCTCCAGTGTACAGTATTCAACCACTACACCCTGAGGGCAAGTAATTGGACACTGATGCCTTTTCTTTGAACTTTTTGCTGGAGCGCTGGAGGATTTTGTTAGATGTTTTATCTTTTATGTATCATTCACATCATTTTGGCTGTTCTCCCAACATAGCAGTGATACTTTTTGAATCTATTTCTGATTTTTTTTTTTTTTTAAGAGAGTATACTCTCTGCTGGAACTGGATTAGGAACAGCTCTTGCTTTAAGCTACTTAGGGATGAATTTTAAGGGGCAGAAAGGGAAGGAGAGGAAGGAGTTACGCCTGACTCTATGAGACAAAGTAAAGGGCAGTATTATAATTTTCCTGTTTTTAGCATAGCAGCAGCCTATTCAGGCCAGTGATCTATGCCTGGGAGGGCAACCATTTCTTTGACAAAGACATCGTAGGTGGGAAGGAAAAGATGGAAGAATTGTTCTCATATATTTGTGAAAAACAAAGATCATTCTGAAAAGACAAAAGTAAAGAAAGCAGGGAACTCTTGTCTTTCACAGGCAAAGGAGCCAAAACGGTAAACTTTTTAGTAAACCCTTGCACTAAGAGGTATGCAGACTGCTTCATCCTCCCAGGAGAAACATCTCCACAGGACAAGCCCACGGCTGCTCTCAGCCAGTGCAGCAGAGGTTTATGGCTCCGAAAGCTTGCAGGGTAGCTCAGTCCCACAGATGATTCAGACTGCTGGGTGCTGAGCTACTTTCATTTCAGGAATCACTATGAAATGAGGCTTTATATTGCAGCATTGAAATACTCAGGGAAAATCTATTAAGGCAGAGCTAATTCAGCTGCAGGATGGGGTCAGCAGGCAGCACAGCAAGGAGAGCAGGAGACTCTAATTTACACAAACTATCTACCATGAGCAAACCCACCAGGGGTGACATTTAAATGGTCTCTTCACTCTAGCTGTGTTACCAAAACCAGCAGCATAAAAAAAGTAATTTGTGGATGATACTAAACTAGGGGGAGAGTCTGGTGTGACAAATGACAAAGCGGCCACCCAGGGGACCTGGATTAATTGAAGACAGGGCTAAAAGAAACCCCATGAGATTTGGCAAGGGGAAGCACATAGCTCTGTTCTTGGGGTAGAGCAACCAGCTGGGACCTGACTGCTCGAAAAGCAGCCCCACTGAAGAGGACCCGGGGGTAACAGGGGATGCCAGGTAAAATACAATCCACAAATACACTCTTGCTGTGCAGAGTCACGTCCTGCGTGGCCCGCAAGCAGGGGAAAATTATTGCCGATGGCTGGTGCTGCTGAGGTTGTACTTGGAAAACCATGTCCAGAGATGGAGAGGGACGTGGAGAGGATGGAACGAAGGGCCACCATCCAGGCAGGGCTGGAGCAGATGTGCTGCAGGGGTGGTTGAAGGAGCCGGGCTTGCCAGGGCTGGTAAACCAACAGCAGCCTGCAGCTCCTCGAAGAGGAACCGCAAAGGTGGGAGAGCCAACGTCTTCCTCAGCAAGGGCAGAGGAGGTAGCAGGGGCACGAAGTGCAGGCTGGGAGGCTCAGGCTGGGTTTTAAGTAAACCTTCCTTTACCAGGCAGGTGGTGCAGCCCAGAGCTGCTGTGAAATCTGTCTGAGAAGGTTTCAAGGCTCTGCTAGACGAAGCCGTGGCTGAGCAGATCTGTGTTACTGGTGGTCCTGCTTTGAGCATGAAACTGGACTAGAGATCTCCAGAGTTCTCCCCGGGATAGCATTTCCATGATGTTATGAAGAAACCAGCAGAGGGATCTGTATTTTTTCTCTTGTGAGTGACACCGTAAAGTGTTATACTAACAAATTTTTATATTTCAGCAGTAATGCCAAGGCCCAGGACTTTTTTTCCAGGGATTAATGTTTGACCGGGAGAGTTGATGGCTTGAAGCAAGACTGCAGGGCATTAAGACAGTTGGCCATCAGTTTCACAGAAACTGTCCAAGAGTGACGTTGTTACTGCAGTTGGAAGAGCATGTTTTAAAGGGTACTAAGTTATGGGGTTTGTTGTCATTTTTTAGTTCCTTTGATGTGAGGTAAAGGAATAAGTCTCAAAACAGTTTCTCAAAGGTGGCAGGAAGCAGAGCAGGGAAGTGGAAATGCCTCAAATGGTTAATACCAGAGATGGATGAAAGTGATTTTACAAGGATTTCAGGAGTTTTCTGCATGCTTACTGCAAGAGGTCATCTAATATGAATGATGCTGAAACAAAATTTTTAAAGGTTGGACAAGTGTAGCCATTAGCAACTTCAACCAACCTTGAAAAATTATTTGCAGGAGTTTATCTCAGGTTTTCTGCATTTATTTGTAAGCATATTTTGCTTGTTTGTTTTTTAAAAATGATTTTGCTCATCATTTAAAATTATTCAGTGATGTTTTCTGTAAGAACGTTTTCTGTTGTGCACAGAATTTTACTCCAATAGTGGCTTTCAAGATTTGCTCTTCTGAATTTCCCATTTGTGTTTTGCCTTTCTTTTCCTTGAGCATTCCTGCATGTGGACATGAGCCCAGGAGGAAATCTGAAGAAAATCACTAACTGGCTTTGTAAAACCTGTCCAGTGAATTCGTGATTTTCATTTTAACAAATGTTTGAGAAGACTTGGCAAGTTGGAAAAATAGATGGCTTAGATGAAAGAGACAAATAAGGTGGTTATAGGCCCTGTTATCCCTGTCTGGTACAATGGTTATGTTCTGGGTCAGGGGCTACCTGGCCACATACTCTTTTTCTGTCCTTCTGCCCTCCGTCCCATTTCTGGGATAGGATTGCATCTGGCATTGTATGAAATGTTTATTTAGGAGTACTAGGAGATGTCAATATCTTTCCAACCTCACTTACATAAATTACGGTGGTGCTTTACTTGGTGTGCCAAATACTGTGTTTCGTTGGATTATCTTGGATTTGTCTGTGAGCTGTCTATCTCTGGAGTCATTCAAAGATATGCTCTGTAGCTATAGGCTCATGCTGGCTTTCCAGGGAGTGGACTCGAGTTTGAAAGGAGGATCCAGCTCCTCGGAGCTATGGGCCAAAGAAGGTGCAAGTCAGAGATCCTGAAACTGAGACTAAAGGAAACGTAGAAATTTGGGTCTGATTTTTGGGAACCCAAGCACAACAGCATAGCAAGTGTTTGGTTCGTGGTTGCATTAGCTGGTGATTGAGCCCAGTGGATGTTTCTTTCCAACCATGTGTGCTACAAGAGAAATCAGTAATGCTTTAGTAAGCTGCTTCATCGGAAAGCTGGAGAAGCCATTCCTGGCATCATAGCTTGGTGTGGTGCTGTGTTCATAGAGAAGGAACTCGGGCAGTGCAGCAAGGAAAGCAGGAGGTGCTACCAGTTAGACCTAATGGTTTTCACACCAGCTAAACTAAACCCCTGTGTTCAACACTCATCTCCTCTTCCACCTCAGCAAATGGGACCTGAACAGGGTTCCTGGATTTTTTCTCTATTGCTGTCAGTCATGGCAGAGTCAGCACACACATGAGTATCTTTCCTTCCAATTATGGCTTTTCAGTATCGCCAGATGCATGGTGAGTGTTTTGATTTTTTCTCCTTTCTTTTGCAACGTCAGGTGCTGATAACTTCTGCAGGCAAAGTTGTAACTTGATGAACTAGTGATAAGATATAATCTGACAAAGCCTTAGACCCCCCTATTTCTGCCTGATGATATTTCTCCGATAGAAATAAATCATTTGTCATTTTTTGAAAATCTACACATCTGTCCCAAGATATTTGAAGCTAGCTGCAGTTCCCTTGCAGCTGTCTCAAAGTGATCCTTTAAGTTGCCCATAGAATTTCATTTTTGCTAAGCTAAACTTCAAGAAAACTAAAGTTTCTTCTTGCCCCACTTCCTTTTAATTCTCCAGGACAGATATAGTTGCAAAAAATAGTCTCATCCTGCTTTGTAATTTTGCTATTACCTTGTGCAAGATGAACATCCCAGTAGGTGCAGAGTATTTGCTGTAACAGGTCAGCATATTTGTTTATCCAGTTCCCAGAAGAATATGAAACCTTTTGAAATGCACATACTTTTCAGTACTTCAATATGAGTAAAGAATAGAGTTCATGTCACTATCATCTAACTATAGGAGGTATGTAAACAGGACAGTAACTCTTAAATAATCCACAATGCCTCCCACGGAAAAATCTCATCTCCTGTATCACAGGAGCCACCTTAAACTAATCAGAGCAATAATATACACAAGGACGACACATCTGTGAATATTTAATGAACATGGTTTTGGGATACAGCTTCACCAGTATGCAACGTCATATGCTTTGTAGTTTGTAAAGTGTATTCAACAGAGCTAGGAAGCCCATAACCTGCTCCACTTTAGTGCTCTTCTGCCTTTACCGAGGTGTGCAGTAGAGCCGCCGTGCTTGGCAGCCACGCCGGTAACACCCAGGGCAGCCTCCGGGCTGTGGGTGCCGTGTCCAAGGGGGAGGGATGGGACATCCCTGCTGTCTGCTGCAGCACAGGACTCTGCAGCCTGTCTCCCTGGAGCTCGTTGTGTCACCTCTGCACAGGGACAACGATTTCCGTGATCACTCTGCTCCAGGGACGCTTTTTGCCTTGTTTATCATCAATCCGTACAGAGCTCCTTAGACCACATCCCCTTTGCCTTTCAGCATTGTATTCAGTGGTTTTTACTGGATATCAAAGTCTTTCATACCGACTCCAAAACCTATGGGAAATTAAACATGTAACTGTTCTCTTGCATTGCACACAGGAAAAAAGTCAGACCTCTGTCCATTGCCACTATATTGCCAGTACATCTATATTGGAAGTATACTGTAACTTTGGCAGCTTGTCTTTTCCTAGAGCTCTACATTGATTTCTTCCTCTTCTGATTGATTTTGTTCTTTGCAGACTTCCTTCCTAACCATCTATGGATGCCCTCTCTTGTCTTTGTTCATCACCTTTTATGATATGAATACTATGAAATGTCAAATGGGGTATTAGGTGACAGCAATAGGTAGTGTCTCTCATAAAATATGTTGTTAAAACATGGAGCACACTGTCTGATCTTTGGATGTTTTGGATGACAAACTTTCTGATGGGTTCAAAGAACAATTGGACAAAGTCAAGAAGAAAAATCCACTGAGACTCTAAGGTGCAAAGACAGTTCTGCAAACAAGAAAGCCACAAGGTCATTGAAGCTGGAAGAGCATGGTTGGGGTAGGATCACTACCTACCTACCTTGCTCTTATATCCACCTGAAATACCCGTATTAGCTACTGACAGGAGTCAGCATGCAGGCCCAGAGGAGTCATCCTCACACTCTGATCCCTTACCTTGTTCTTGAAACAGCTTCCCTCCTCTTGAATGCCAGAAGACATCAGTCCTCCCTTTCTATTTGCTTCTTGAATTGTTCTTCTACAAAACTTCAAGCTGGACTCTTTTTAGCCATCTTTTCTCTATTGAGCTGACATTGTGCTAAAATAGAAATTCCACCTGCTGTTACCCAAGATGCGGATTTTTACTTTGGTAGCTGTACATGACAAGCAAAATAAAAATAAAACATATACAGGCACACCCACAAATATAGCACCTTGGTTCTACTCAAATTGCCATGTTTTGTTTTGATTCTTTTTTTTTGGAAAGAAGGGGGTCTGTGGGCAGGTTTTGAACAGCCTAGTGTTGTGTGTCTGCTTGCATAACATGCTGGACTGCCTATCTTGGCTTTAGCATGTTTTCTTTCCAACATGGACCTTGTCTAACTTGTTCGTGTATCTGCCTGTGATAGTCAGTGTTGTGGATATTATGTATTTCACTTGCAGGAGAAAATGCTTTGAAAAAACCTAGAGAGAAAGTAAGATCCTATCAGCATGGGTAGTGCTGGTACTGAATTTTCAAAGTCTTGACTATCTTTTTTTAGCAGCCCTTTGGAAGCAGAGCTCGTCTTCACAAAGGCAAAGGGGAACACTTCATCCTACTAGACAGTCTCCTTAATACCCCTGAATAAATCTTTTTTAATGACAACAGAGGAATACCGTACTTACGTGTTTAAGGACTCCCATTTTCATTCTGTCTACATCCTCTTCAAGTGTTTTCTAACCAGCCTTGGATGACAGAGACTGGGAAGCAAATAGGAGAGGTCAAAACAACATGACTCTGTCAGCTGAATGAGCTGGCTTTTCTTCAAAACCCCCCTTTCTCCTCTGTATTAGTAATTTGAATTATTACAGCGGAATGCTGAGCAGAGATTTGGCTGATTCTTACAGTTTAAGAACAGGGAGTGAAGCACATTGATATGTGCGAGTGATACACGTGCAGTGGGTTCACACATGTATTGTGTGTTCATACAGATACACTCATGTTTTTTTGATCCAAAATCCATCCACTAGCTAAAAAAGACCTGACAGGTTGATGACTCTACTTTCTCTTTCTGAAATTGCTCCATTATGTCAAGTTGTAAGATGTCATATGAAAGACAGACATGGAAAAGTACCCTCCATACAAGCCTAGAGTAATAAATTAATGAGCTATGAACAGCAAAATAATCATGTTCTCTGCATCTGAGACTGGAAGGCTGGCTCTTCGCATCCAAAACCACTGGCCTGAAGCTCTTGAGCTAATGGCAAATCTCTCTGATGTGCTGCAGCAGCAGGTCTCCGCTCCTTGCTTATCAGCCACATCGCACTCGAGGGAAACATCATGTTAGAAGCCAGGAACTCTCATAAAGTTTCAAAGGCAGTATAAACCCTGCTGCCTGGATGCATAAACTACAACGTGAGGATAGTCACCCTTCTAAAATATGGCTTGGGAGACCAGTAACTCTTGCAGATCTCTTAGGTCTCTTCTCTGCTTCAGCTGCCTGCTGTGGAAAGGGGTGAGCTCTTGTGAACAGAAGTGCATTACGGGCTATGAGGAGCTCATTGCCCAAGGCACTGGAGGGACATATAGATGTACTGACAGTATACCTCTAGATATTGCCACGAAAGGCAAAACATCGCCAGGGAATGGCACACACCCCAGTGCACGTGCTTGTACTTACCTCTAAAGTGAGCTGGACTTGATCCGATTACAGCGGTCACGTTAAACTAGCTGGACCGCTGACATGATGCATTAGGACACCTTTCTGTGCTTTAGCAGGTCATTTGATCACTCTTCCCACGCAGTCTCCCTCATAATCCTGCTCTGTGCCTACCTCAGAAGCTATCAGCTGGAGTAATTAGTTCATGTTCACTCAGGAGTCTGAATAGGGAAGGGGCTCTAATTCTGGTTGCTCCTGATCCATTAAGCTGAGTTTTAAAATTAAGCTTCCTTTTCTCTCCTCTCCCTAAATTTGTCAGTACAAATACCAGTGTGTTTCATGTCAGCTCTTTGTGTGGATGTGCAAAGGAGGCACTAAACATTCTGTTTTTATAAAAGGCCAGTGGCTGAGGCTTGGACATTCTCTGGCAAATATGCACATTTTCAATCAAGGCATTTGCAAAAGCAATAGGGCAGCCAGATTCAAAGAGGCAGCACAGGTTTTATCCCAGGCAGGCAGTGCCACTGAACTTTATTTAATCTTAACCATGCCCGAAAATACAACCGTAACCTCAGAGAAGAGAGCAAACGGCAGTCTCCGCCCCAGATGCCTCAGTCAAGAGCTTGGGTTGAGAGAGCTTTCATGCACAGTGCGCTTGGAGCCTGTCTGGCCTGGTGGGAATTTACCTTCTGGATCTTCCTCAGATTAGAAGGATGCTACTTTAATTGACAGGATCAAAAGCAAAGCTTAGGCTGGCAGTCAGCCAACCATTTTCTTCCTCTCCCTACAGTTACCTCCCTGTTCGTGGCGGTGGTGGTGATCAGGGCACTTGCTCACGTAAAATAAACATTTCTCTTTATTTAACACCTTCCAGGTAGGCTCCTTCAAAGCTGCTGATTTTATTCAGAAAGGACAACACAGCTCCTTGGAAAGCTAAAACGTTTGGCACAATCTCACATGGTGGGAAGGTTTGTTTCTGAAGCCGTGGGTGCAAAACCTCAGATGTTTAAACCCTCTCATTGCCATCTGCAAAGGACTCGTTCTTTGATTTCCTTTTCCCCACTTTGCTCGGGCATTGTTGTCAGGAGACTCTGCAAATGTCAAAACCATTATCAGTCACAGGCAAGCAGACTCTTAATTGAACTTTTATTCTCCTGTCTAACTTGCTGCACTCCAAAGTAAAGGCTGCATTGCTGGCATGGAAATGGCCTTTTGGAAGTCACTGACTGTTGAAAGTAAATTATCTAAAATTGAGATACATATGTATATATATTTTTCCCCTTTGAGACCTTTCTTTGATTTTTTACATATATACATACAAATAAGCATGTAGATTTTTATATGTTCATAGTATCTGTGTGTGTTTACTTACATATACAAACATCAAAGATAGGTCCAATTGTTTGAATACATCTTTCCCCTTGCAAATTCACTCAGGCATATAGCAGGTCCCAGCTTATGAAGCATACTGTTGCCTTGTGACAGGAGCCCACAGAAAATAAATACAAAACGGGGGGGCGGGGAGAAGTGTGAAATAACAGTCTTGTTTGCTGCCTTGTGCTGTCTCCATCCTTCTTTTTTATCCCTTGTTCACATTGTTTCCCTTCTCCATTTATTTTGATCGAGACATGACAGGCAGACCTGATATTCAGATGCCTTAGTCCATAAATGTCTCTTCAGATGATGCTATGCTCCAAACAAAATTCAGGGCAATTGGAACAAATATCCTGAGTCCATTATTAGTCCTTCTGCTTTATTAGGACATTTTTTCCCCTTTATGTCTCCCAAAGTGGTTAGCTCAGGTCTTGTCAGATCTGCTTTGGCTTCAGGAATCTACTGGATGGCAAATGCTGTTTTTGCCATTAATCACCCAAAGGACTCTGAGCCATTAGAGCTTCTTCTGATTTATGTCTGCCTTACAGTCTGACTGACTGTCCAGGCTCTGTGCTTTTGTATTGTGTCTTTCATTCCACAGGAATTCAAAATGCCTCACAAAGAAATAACCTTATCCTGTCCATTTAGGAACTGAACCCTGAACCCAAGGGTTTTTTATGTCTGTGTGAACAGCCTCCCTTTCCCTTCCATACAATGTAACCTGTGCTGAACCCATTTTTAATAGTACGCGTCTCCATAACTAAGCAGAAAAACTTGTGAAATACATCTCGTTTTAGTCCTATTCAAGCTTGAGGTCACATCTATAAAAAGGCTGTTTTGGGGTACTCGGCTTCAAGCAGTCTCTGATTTGTATTGTATTTGTATTGAACAGAGACTTTTGCAGTTTCCAGAAATGGGATAAAGCAGAGCTGTCAACTGAACGTGAGATTCGGATGGTGTGTGCAACAAAGAGGCTGAGTCTTGTAAAGCTCTCTTGCAGAAGGGTGTAAGAGGCAGAACTGACCTTACTGTTTTTAATCCCAATCAGACGTGCCAGACATGAACCATTGCTGTTACAGGGAGCAGGTCTATTAATCTAATCACAAGCCACTGCTGGGTCCCATCTCATTCTCTCTTAGCTTCTCTGAGAGTAGTGGAGTTGCCGTCGGTTTAACCCCTCAGCCTCCTTTGCACGAGGCCACAGTATTTCCAGTTCAGGTCCTACGGATTTACAATAGCAGGAAGCGTAGCAAAACAGTGGCTGAAGATCTGCTGTTAATCAGGTTTAAGAGGAGAAGGGACATTTCTAAGACAAAGATGCCTTTTGGTCCCCCAGGAAAACTGTTTTTTTCCATGTGTGTGCAATGAGGTGGTGTGTTAGGAGTCAGCAATTTCCCTTCCCTTTCACTGGCAGATGCCAAAATCATAGTGGAGGTTGGAGAGTCCATGTCAGGTAGCGCTGGTGGCAGCTGTTTTGGAGTCACCGAGGTGGGACGAGTGGGCCAGGCAGTAAAGTGCAAAGAGAAAGGACTGCAGCACAGACACTGTCTTAGTGGGAAAAGTCCCAGAGAGTTGGCTTTCCTCAGTGGTGTCTCTCTCAAGAGAGAGAAGAGACCCCAAATTCTATAGGACCATGCCAGAAAACCCTCCCTGATATGAATCCTAATGCTCTTTAGGTTTCATCACCATGTGCTGCAGTTTTTAAGGGAACTGCTCTAGACGTAACCTATTGTGGACCAAGTCATAGAACTGCAGAATGGTTTGGGTTGGAAGGGACCCTTAAAGATCATCCAGTCCAATCCCCCTGCCATGAGCAGGGACATCTTCAACTCCATCAGGTTGCTCAGAGCCCCGTCCAGCCTGACCTGGAATGTTTCCAGGGATGGGGCATCGGCCACCTCTCTGGGCAACCTGTGCCAGGATTTTGCCACCCTCATCATAAAACATTTCTTCCTCATATCTAGCCTGAATCTACCTTCTTTTAGTCTAAAACCATTACCCCTTGTCCTATCGCTACAGGACCTGCTAAAAATTCTGTCCCCATCTTTCTTATGAGCCCCCTTTAAGTACTGAAAGGCCGCATCAGACTGTTCTTCATCTTTTCCCTTCTACTCTGCTGAAATAGCTCATATTTTGCAGTGGAGAGTTACTAGCGAGCAGCCAAGGAAAGAAAATGGCAGGCAGTCCCTGAGCTGTAACAGCTTTGCTGGTAGCAACAAGCAGTTGCTCTTATTGCTCCCCACGTGTTACGTGAGGCAAGAGTTAAGAAAGATCCCGCACGTGGATTTTTTTCATCTGTGCTACCCACAAACAATAATTAAATCTTGACGTGTACTTTAATTAGGCTCCTTGCCTTTTCTCAGGTTGCAGTTCATGAAGAGTTTTTTGGTTTCCCATGGGTAACCATAGATACCATGCATGGGGAAGAGGCAGGGAGGAATATTAAATATGCCTCAGTTCTGTGTGAGAGCTTTGTAGCTCCTGTAACTTACACAGACTTTCTTTTTTTTGGGCTATCTTCACCAAAAAATCTTTCTATCACTTGATGGCAGTAGAGCTATAATATAAATTTATAGATACTGATGCTGCATGGATGCATCGAAGGAAAAAACCCCTCATATTTATGTTTGTCCATATATTTTTCTATGGGCTCTGTTTTGTATTATAAGTTTTAAAAAGGCATAAGGCATAGGAAAGCCTTGTATTTCCAGAAGGGATTAATGCAGAGGATATTTCATTCATTCTCAGCAGTCATAAATAACAGTTGGTACAGCCAAACATCCCCTAAATTTCTTCAGCTGTAGCTCCAAACTCTGCAGAAGTATAATCAACTTTCTTATTGCATTTTTAACTTGTGTGCACATAATTTGCTTTCTGTTGTTAGTGCTGTGGTAAAGGCAGCAGCTCCTGTAGTTTTGAACTTGTGAGCTTTCATGCTACTGGCAAGGCTACTGCTTGCTCTTTTGCTCTTTTAAAGTCAAAATACACGTATTAAATGCAACAATACTGATATTGAGTTACTCTCAGCTCTCATTTCCTGAAACTCAGGGAAGCCCCTAACAAATAGTAAGGCTTTGCTATATAACCAACAAATGCCGAAGCCTCTTTGTAGTAGTGGTCCCAGAATTCAGATGAAAATAATCTTGAATAAAATCAAGACCACCCCCTAAATACCCTTTCTACCTCCCCCTGGAAGGTATAGCAGGGTATACCTTTACTCATGGTATAACAAAAGTCTGGCTCCATCCCCCAGAGGCAAACCTGCAATCCAGCTCGTGTTTAAAACTGCACTGGAGATGCAGCAGTGTGAACTAATTGCCAAATAGCTACACGCTAAAATATGAGCTAGTTTCCTTGCTTGTCTTTTTTACCCAAGTGATTGGCATGTGTTAGTGACTGTTACCTGTGGCACCGAACCCAGGGTCTACCTTGCCAGGACCAAGCCATTATTTTGCTGCCTAGATGCTCTGCGAGCTCCAAAATATTTCCTTGCCTGGAGTTACGGGCATACAATCTCCTGAGCTGTCCAAATCTCCTTGCACTGCCTTTTAGAGGAAAAACACCTCCTTTTTCCTCCTTTTAGAGGAAAAACACCTCCCTACCCCAGTCCTGATCACTCTTGGACTTTTGTATTTTTACCACACTTCGATGTTTCAGTCAGATCGAGCTGTTTTTTTCCTCTCTTTTCTTAACTCCCAGTCCTAAAATGTTTTGTAAAAGTAGCCGGCAGTTGCACAGCTGCAATATTTCACTGCGGAGGGCACTCCATTTCGGATATCCCTGGCCAGAAGGAGAGTAGCCCTGCGGAGAGCGGGCAGCATTTCACGGTAACCTCTCTCCGCAAGCTCAGGAGCCGTGCCGACCGACATCCCTTCCTGCCTTTGAGCATTTTCCCCAGCCACAACGATTTCACCGTTCCTTCCCGTGGGTAGGTGGCCGAGCTTTTGCTCTGCTCGCCCTGGCAGATGTTATTTTTGGAAGGGGATATCCCAAACCCCTGGCTGCAGGAGCGCTGGCCTGCAGAAGCAGGGATGCTGACCCGGGTCTGCTCCTGCAGCCAGGGCATTCCCAGCTCCTGCGAGCCCTCCCTCGCCCTTTCCCCGTGAAGCTATTCCAGCTAGCATTGCTTGTGCTTTTTCTCTCTCTTTCTCACACGCAGGTCTCTGGTTCAATTAATATTTAATTCTTACACTCGCTGGGACAACCTGAACTGGGGGAGACGAAGGAAATCTTGTTCCAGGCTGCGTCTGCAGCCTGCTCAACAGCTGCCTGGGGAGATGGAAGACACAGAGTCATTTCTCCCTTCTAAATCAGGCAGAGATGGACTTGAAAATACCTCCTACTGCAGACATGCCTTAGATATAAATGGCTTTAGGATTTTGTTTTCTTTCTACTGCCTCCAAAATTCAGAGAGAAAGGAGACGGGTGATTTCTGCTGCCCTAGCTGGTAGATGGTCAGCACCATCCGTTGCCCTCTACCGAGCCTTATCCTGAGCTGAAAATTGCTTTAGCAGGGCCCTTTACAGCTCTACCTTTCTGATTTTTCCCTTGAGGACATGAGTTCATTCAGGGGACAGAGCTGAAGCGTGTACACCACAGCACCCACCTTGCAGAGCTTCTCTCTGAGCCCTTGTCCTGGCTCTGAGATGCTTGTTCTGCTTCTGGGCTGTAAGCAACCCTCACTTAGCAGGACCTACCCTTTAGTATTCCCCATTATTTTGTTTGATCCACTGTTAAGCGAGGCAAGCAAGGAGGAACAACCCCTCTTGATATCAGATAAACTGCCGTTATTTCACTCCAAGGTATTTTGACATCAATAATGTCGGGAACATTCAAATAACAGTGCCAAGGGAATGGAGCAATATTTAACTTTCATTTTACCTTGATCTCATTACTTGTTAGAAAGCCTATTACAGAACAACTGCTTTCTTGTTTATGAAAGAAAAAGATGAAAAATAACCATAATTTTAAAACCTGAGATGGCTAAAGACAACACAGAGATTATTTACCCCAAAACAACAATCTCAACTCTAGCTACAGTAACTTTATAGGAGCCGCTGCAGCTTTTCAGTTATCTGCATTTTATGGCTGGTGAGGACTTTTACCATAAATTCAGACATTTGCAGTTCCTTTATCTGTCGTAAGAAAGTGGTTGGTAAATAAGGGAAGTGCTCCAGTTCCCAGGGATGTTATGATCCAGCATCTGCTGAAGTCCATGGAAAAACTCCCTGTTGACTTCTGCCAGTTCTGGATCAGGCACTTTTGAAAAACATGGAAAAGGCAGAATATTTTTGCCTCTTTATCATTTAGCAGTAAGAGAGCTGTTAGTCTGAAGCCCCTTTCCTGTGCCAATGTAATTCCACTGGACTCAAGTCTTCTCTGAAATGGAATTAGACCAAGAAATATTAGGGCTAGATATCCGGGTAATGAGTTATGTTCACCCTCAGGAAATGAGCTCCTGTGATGTACTTCAAATCCCTGCAGGCTGTCGGAGCCAATCTCTCTAAAACATTGCTTTACAGGTGATTCTGTTGGTTCCAGTTCCTTCAGAAGGGCTGACCTTCCTGCACTAAGCTCAGCCGCTACCCGCATATACTTAAAAAAAATATTACTGAGTTTGTCCGATTTTTTCCCCTTTCATAGAAAAGCATTAGCCTTCTTTGTTTAGGTGCCTCCTGAAATAATTTTTGCTCTGACAAGCCCACGCTTCTCCTAGGAGAGTCCCCTGCTGCCATTTGCCATCAGCACTATTTTTGGGGTACTGCTGCTGAGCTGGAGGAAGAGTCAGTCTGGGGACTGATTTCTTCCCTGTGGCATTGTAAATACTCTCGGTGTCTGCATAAAGCAAGTCTGAAAGGAATCCACCAGCTGTCTATGCTGAGGATAATATTGTTAACTAATTTCCTCTAAGGTCTTCCATGGAGAAAAAAATTAACTGTTCCCTCCATCATGTTTCCTTCTAAAAGAGAGGGCAAATGGTCCAGGCTGGTGTCAGTCACCCTTCTCCATCAGTTCCACTCTTCCCCCATCTTCAACACCGAAGTTTGGGGTTAAGCTGAATTCCCCATTAAAAAAAGTCATTTTCACCACTCCTTGTCCCAGCCCCCTTTCTTTATTGTACCACCTTCCTCTTCAGCTCATTTGCAGCGATGCCATCTGTTAGGATGGAGTTAACTCACTGCACTTGGAATATTTAGCCCTGACTAGATCCAGTCCGAATTTTCTCAAGCTGTCCTGCAATAACCCCAAGGTATTAAGAAATGCTTCATACTTACTCAGCCTTGAGCACATGTCCTTATGAGGATCATTTTTAAGTCAGGCACCCCTAAATCAATCCTAAACTGCAAATTCTGAGATTAATAGTGCCTATTTTGGGGTCCAGGCTTCTTTCATGATTTCCAGTACTCTCTTCCAGTGCCATTTCCCCTAAAAATTACTACAGAAGCATTAGTTTTCCAGGAGAAATGCTAAACAGTTTGTTTATTTTCTCCTTCTTTTTTATTTCTTTTTGAAATCCTTGTAACCAACTAGACTTCCTAGAAAATAAAACAATTTTGGCTAAGAGGAATGAAAGGACATCATGCACATCTCAGGAGGCCTGAAGCTGACAGACCAAAGTGTTTGTCTCAGGATAAGGCACAAGGCTTAAAGTGGCTTTCAATAGGGAAAGGATTTAGAGGCCAGGAAAAGGAAAGTGCAAGGAAATTGCTGAGGGTCGTTCCCTTATTCCATGTATTTTGTATGTGCTCTGGTCCCTGTGAACCCGTACTGGGTCAGGGCTGAGAGGTGAGATGTGTGTCTATGGGCTTGGATTCATGTTGAAGATGTTGAAGCCTGGGTGGTCCCCAAGGTTTCACGGATAATGGAGCAACCTCTGAATCAGCATCTGGACATAGGGTTACCTGCAAGAAAATGCACACTATAAGCTGTTGCAGTCAAAAAGCTCGGTCGTGGCCTGAGTTTTGATTTATGTCTGCCCCTCCTTCCTCCGTTCTCCTTACTCCCGACCCAGATCACTAAACTGTTTGGCAGTTTTAAACCTCTAAGTTACCTAATGGACTGGTACACCAGTTGCTAGTTATATCCCCGTGTTAGCACCCATGCGACTTTCAATCTGGGGGATGGGGAGAGGGAGTTGCATCTCCGCACTCTGAACATCTCTCAGATCTCTTAGGAGCCCTCTTTGCTGATACCAAAGTTCCCGGCCTCTGCTTGTTCACACGAGACCCTTAAAATGTTTTTGTACTTTTCTGCTGGCTTCAAAGAGCAGGCATGCATTTACTTTAGAAGGAGAAGCTGAAAGCCTTTATAGCAGTATCATTGCTATTCTGGTGGTGTCTCTTCTGTGTCTCCATGGACTTAGCAGGCAGAAGGTCTTCTGGCAGCCTGAGCTTTGCCTCTGGTTCAGAGTGAGCAGCTCCTTACATAAAGTCCAGTGAGAAGGGGAAAACTCAGGAGAAAAAAGACTTTTTTTTTTTTAAATAATCGGCCTATTTCTGTCTGGTTTCCTGCCACAGTAATAAAGCCTATCCTTTCACACCAACTTTTCCACAGATCTGAACAGGGACGCATTGTATTCTTGGCCCTCCATCACTCCTAACTGGAGCTGTTGCAATTATGAGGGTTATTTTATGCTCAGGAGGAAGCTCACTGGTTCGAGCTTGTCCAAACCCCAGAATTATGAAATTAAATTAAGGGGATCAGCTGGTTTAGTTTTCTGGGTGACGCACAATCTGAAGCAGTGGCGTTGCACAGCTCTGCTGTGTATGTTCTTCTGTGCCCTGGAAATCTTCTTTCTCACATGTAGGATCCATTTCACCTCATTATAGACACTGAAGATTTAATTGTTCAAGCTAAAACACTCTGTGTGGGCTTTCCCTGTAGTCGTTAAAGAGAAAGTGTTTCCAGAGGGGGATTTATCTCATGTGCTCTAGGATGCTGTTTTACAGTCTCCTTAATATATCAGTCTCAACTGTTGCAGAAAATAAGTGATCCTATTCCCCCCCTCTGCTTTGGCTGTACAATCCTGCCCACCCCTTTGTGCTAAAGCTCATTTTCATGAGGAATTGAGCTGGCAGAGAATTACCCCTAGTGTTTTTCGTTTTTTGTTTTGTTTTTGTTTTTTAGTGGTTTTTTTAGTTTGGTTTCAGCTAGCTCAGTTTCTTGGACACTGAGCAGTCAAAGAAAATCTAGCAATGACAAAAAGAAAAAGAAAGGAATAACTGGCCAAGGCGGAGGGCTGTTGAAACAACCCTTTGCCCAGCACCCACCGCCTTGGGAGGAATAAAGCGGCTGTGGAATTGCACCCTTAAAGAAGACGAATCTCTCTTTGCGGGTATGTCTCATGCCAAATGAGCTTAGAAGATCTCCACTTATGAAGAGGCTGACTTCCCTTTAGCCTAAACCCCAGCCTGCCAAGGCAGGTTATACGCACCTATTGCTCCGAAGGAATAGCAATAACTGCTGTGGATATAAGTGCCGGAGCTGTATCCATCTGGCCTGTCTTGGCATATTCGCCACCTTCCCTCTGCTGTTTGTCCATCGTGCTTGCGGTGCAGCTCTCCTTTTTGCTTCTGGAGGCAGCAGGAACAAGGCGCTGCCAACATCGCGGTCGAGTTATATGTGGTGGACAGGCAGAGGCAGCATTAACAAACCATTTTCTTTAAAATTTAGATCCTCTGCTGTTGCACGTGGATTTATTTCCACTGAAGTCAGCGTTAGTGAAGATCAGAGCTGTTCCTTTGTGGAATAAGGAACAGGTCCATTGAAATTGATAAGACTTTCCATTAGGTTAACAGGCTTCGGACTGGGCACCGCATTGTTTGTGAAGAATGTACAGTTTATGTGTTTCCCTGCACTGTACAGACAAGAGAACAGGAATGGATGAAAATCAGGCAAAATTTAGAGCCCTCACTCCAGTTAGCTTTGGGAGAGAATGCTGCAGTTGACACAGGAATGCAGATGTGATGAGGGATTTCTGTGGCAGCTGAAGTTCATTGGAAAAAGTTCACCAGAAAGCAATCCCAGTAAAGAAATTGCTACAGGGAACTGCAACAAATAAGGATTACAATCAAGAACTGATGACAAGAAAGTAGAAATGACAGTTTTTTCTGGAAGCATTTCCTGATTTATGTCCAACCAGGGTCTCTCCGAGTGAGCATGTTAGAGCTTAGACTATATAGCAAATAAATAATGAAACTAGCTGAAAATACAGGCATCCTTGCTCACTGAATGATACTGGTTCCTAAAAGATACTTAAATAAGCTAATAGCCTTGAAGCACAAGATGACCAGATGAACAAAATTGTTCTGATGTGCCGCCACAGATGTGTTTGCTCTTAGTAATATACATGTGCTAATTCTATTGTTAGAGAGTACCGAGTATAAATAATAGCAGGACCATACGGTTTTCTCTCTCCTATATCTCCTGACTGCAGTATATTAACTGAAACATTATTTAAGCATGAGTATAACATCCTGTGACTACCAACAACACGGTGTAAGCCCAGATCATGTCCGTTTGGCTCCTGCCCTAGACAGTCCTCCACCGCTGTCCCAGCATGGCCTTGTTCTCTCTCCATAAACACCCTCCTGTCCTGTCCTGGAGTGGGAACATGCAATCTTGACTGATGTCATGCTAAGAGATCCTAGATGAAGCGTGGACATACCCAGTCTACTCTGGGTGGTGCTACTGTGAGCAGTGTGGACATGAACCAGACCACACCAGTTGGGTCAGGAGCAAGGGTCCATTCTCTGATGTGATTCAAAGGCAATAAGGATGTACCCACTTAGGCTATTAGATTTGGTCTGGGCACTATAGCGAGATGAAGGACTTCTCTAGTAGATCCAGCATCTTTCTCCAGCATATCTAATTATTTCACCATACCTTGGCTGCATCTCTTATATGTTGGGCAGGGCTTTTGATAACCTTGACATTTTTCCTAGAATGGGCTGGAAACTAAGGACCATAATGAAGGGTATTATTTTGCCAGTGGTCCATGGCAAGTTCAGTTGGCAAAGATTAGGGCCCCTGGGCAAAAGCCATTGCTCACAGGGTTGAGTGCAGCAGTATACAGAAGATGCCTGGGAAAGGGCTGGGAGGTATGAGGTGGTAATAGCTGCTTTTTAGGAATAATCTCCCTCTAAACCAAGACAAGACCACAACAAATGAAAAATGGGAGTCAATAGTTCCACTTTAGATTCAGGCACTGTTTTTAAACAGACGTTGGCTGCTAATTTCTGCATTTCTCCCCAAAAGGAAGAGAGACAGGATGGGGCAGGGAGGCGGGGAGGAATGAATAATGTGGCATTCTCTTTTTGCTAAGTGACCTTTTAAAACCAAGGGACTGAAATCCAAATACCAGGGGGGAGCCTGGGGGAGAAATTACAGACAGCATCACTGCTCTCTGAACTCAGTTACATGCTCCATTCCTCTATTGAAAAGGCAGTGCAGGAGGCTGAGCTAAAGCATGAAGAATAGGGTCACAATAGTTACTCCTTTTTCATTTAAACGACCAGTGCAATCATTTCACACTTGGCAGATCATTACTAAAAACCTACTCATAAATTCTGAAACAGTTGGTTTAGAACATAAGATTACAGATTTAGACAGCTGCAGAGTACCAGGAAATACTGAAATGAGTACTATTTGGTATTTACATTAAATATGACATGGCAAACAAAAGGGTTTACTTTGCTGTTCTCTGCATGTGGCCAACATACTGAAGACAGTAATATTCAAAACAGGATTATGCTCCTCTGTCTACATTTTGAAGTCATTGTTAAGGTCAGTCAGTACTTTGCATGTGCTTGAACTCCAGGAACTGATTTGCAGATCATTGTATGATGGTATTGATCTGGCTGAACTCTTATTTGCACCTGACTTATTGCGTGTCCCTGTTAAATCTCCTAAAGCCAGAGGCCACTACATCAGAAAATACCCCAAGATGATGGTCAACTGGCTCTGGGTAGTCCTGCTTGAGCAGGGGGGTTGGACAAGATGACCTCCAGAAGGTCTCTTCTAGCCTCAACCATTTGGTGATTCTGTGATGACGAGAATGGAAAAAACTTAGGTGTCGATAGTGCTTAAACTTCCCAGAACGGATCAGGATACAAAGTTCATTTTATTCCTTCCTTTTATTTCCACAATTACACATATCTGCGCTGCAAGCCCTGGTAGTGACCTCACCTGAGAGAGAATATTCTAGCATTCAAGGTAGTTGGTGTTACAATTTTCCAATACAACATTAAGAAAGTAAACTTCCCAAAGAAGTTTAGCCTGAGAACCATGTCCTACATTTACCAGTTGACACAAATGTTGATCCCATGAATAGGTTAAAGGACAATAAGGAATGTAGGTCTTGAAAGGACATTTTAGCCATTGAATCCATCCCATGTAATCACAGCAAATATTTTAGGGACCAAAAATGTCAATGTTATAACCAGATTTCCCATCATAGGTCACTAAACATTTTCTAGTCCTCTGCAGTAAACTTTAGGTCTCAGGCTTCAACTTTAATGTACCTGACCAAGTGTATGGGGGAGATCAGCAGCTAGACGTGTCCTGAGATCATGCAAGAGGATCCTAAAGACCTTGGAGGTAGTTAATTGAGTAAATATTCTAGAAAGAAAAAAAGAAAACCCGCATAGATTGTCCAGGTCAACATGAAGTGGAGAAAATCCACACCAGTCTCTGAACTGGGCCATTGTTTAACATAGATTTGTGCTGAGAAACACAAAACAGATTATGTGCTGGATCTTACTTCTAGAAAACCAGCAGTAGATTGGGCTCATCCTCTGTCTCTAGCTGTGGCTGATCTCTGATGAGCTGAGAAAGGCTAAAACCAGCAGGAAAAGAAACAATTAAACCTCTCACATCCAAACATTAGCATTTGTGGAAATTTGCTCTAGGATTCATAGCTAAATGTGGTGGTTCAGCTCTATTTTTAACATCACATATAAAGTTAGTTGTCTTATACCAACTCTTTCACTTGTAGAAAATCAGCAAGGCACATATAGAAATTCATGAGCCAGACTGTGGTCACAGCAATTTGTAATGCTGCAGTGAGGCAACAACAAAGATAAATGAAAGAGATACTCAACAGAGTAACAGATATGGGAAAAATTAGGGAAATAACAATCTCTTTAGCCAAGAGGCTGGTTCTCTTCAGCTGCATTTTGTGCTTGGGTGGGGAAACTGCTCCTCATTCCACTTCATTCAGAATCATCCTAAGCTGGTGAGACAAACTGTGTTGTCTGTGGCACGCCAGCACCAGGGGAAATGATTGGGATAAGTCAATCCTTCCTTCAGTAATGCTTGACCTGAGCCTCATGAATGGCTTTAGCAAGTCATCCTTCATCCAGCCTGAAAAATTCTCTCTGAGAGGTGCCAACACATCATGAAATGCCAGGAGTAACCCTGAAAGTTGGTGCTGCATCTTGTAACAGGTGAAATGCTAGAAACACAACGTGGGTTCATGTGAAACCTGTGAAATGAGGAGGACGATATGGCCCAAAGAACTGCTGATGCCCACAATATTACTGGAAGGTCCGGATAGGCGTTGAAGAGAAGCAAGTTTCTGGAGCATCTCTCAGATCTAGTACAGAGGATGGACTTTGCTAAGTTTTACCTGATCCACAGGTCACTGAAGGGGTCAGGTAGTTTCCTTCTGTCTTCTCAAAAGAAGTGACCATTGGCAGCAGGCCACAGCTGGCTGGCTCTGAAGGCTTTGAGCAGAGTCCATCACAGTTTGACCTGCCCTGACTAGTGACAGAAGGTGCATTTAAGCATCAGAGTGACTTGGAGACCTGGTGACTGGTAATGAAAGGTTTTAAGTTTTAATTGTCCACAGCCCCTCTCCTATTTTGAGCCTCCTGCCAAATAGCAGAGGTCTGTAAAGACACACTGCTGAAAATCTTAGGCTGTAAAACATCTGCTGGCTTTAAAATGACTTCAATAGGTTATAGTCACACTGCGAAGCTGTTTGTTTCAGTTTCCTTGTTTAGATTATACTAGAGAATTGCATCTGAGGGGGGAGGTGATGGAAGGGAATTAGGTAAATAGGGAGAAGATGCTCCAAATCCTTCCCTTCACATGGCAGGCTCTGAAAAGATACTTCCTTTCCCCAGCTGGGACAGGCCTATGGAGACAGCAGGGAGTCTGTCCCGGTTTCAGCTGGGATAGAGTTAATTGTCTTCCTAGTAGCTGGTACGGTGCTGTGTTTTGAGTTCAGTATG
>JAVJGG010000054.1:42522837-42534784 GCA_035590195.1 Aviceda cuculoides
GGAGGAAGGAGCGGCAGAGACAAGGTGTGATGAACTGACCCCAATCCCCATTCCCTGTCCCCCTGCGCTGCTGGGGGGAGGAGGTGGAGAAAATCAGGAGTGGAGTTAAGCCTGGGAAGAAGGGAGGGGTGGTGGGAAGGTTTTTTTGTATTTTCTCTCCTCTGCGCAGCTGAGGAGGGGCATGGCAGAACAGCTTTGGTGGGCACCTGGCCTCCAGGGCCAACCCACCACAGCTGGAAATCAGGGGTAAACTTGGCTGGTTTGGAAACAACTGCAGCATGAAGGATTTATCCTGAGACAGATGAGATTTTTATCATATGAAGCAAAATCTTTTGGTTTCTGTAGGAATTTGCCTATCAACATTCCTCTCTCTCCCCATAGCCCAGTCTATCCCACCATGTCCAGTGGAAAGTTATTACCTCTCCAGTGAAACCTTACCCCTCTTTACTTTCACAGAGTTCAGTCACAACACTATTGCTGCTTTTGTGGAATATTTATGCTTCCCAGAGTCTGCCCATTCTCCAGCCCTTTCATCAGATGTCTTTACTCTTTGCCATCTTGTTCATTCACTATTTCATCATACTTCAAGTCCTTTAGTTCTCTTATGATGTTGTCTCATTCTTTAGTAGCTCAGCAACTGAGAAGGGGGTAAGACAAAGTCAGGCCAAAAGCTAGTTCCTATTCTTTTAAAGTTAGTACGTAAAAAAGAAATCAATGTAATATCAATACTGGATAAGAATATATAGCTCACATAAGTATAAACGCCTCAAGTATAGCCCAGGTCAGGTTTCCAAATCCTCAGTGTTTAGTGTTTGTATTGTCTACTTTATTATTATCATTATATGCTGTAAAGTATTTAAAGCTTAGTCATAGAAAATGAAAATGGAATGTCCACCTCAACTGAGATTTCACAATTGTATGATGAAATTGGTATGAAATCAATCTCAAAATAATTTGCAAGAAGAAATTTCAAAGTTTCTTTTTGAGTATATGAAAATGACCTTAATGGCATATTTTCTTCCAGTAATTTCAGGCTGTGTCACTTCAGTAATTCAAAAGGTTCATATAAACAGTAAAATGGTAGTTTGATCATATAAGTGCATATTCTATTAAAATAGTAACATTTTAATGATATTTGTGGTTATTTTCATGTTGCTTGCTATTGTAAATGGACATCCAAACAAACTAATCCTTATTAAGGCAAGGAAGATTGTAATGAACATTTAATTGGGCTTTCTGAAAAATAGTGAATACGGATTTTCATCAATAATTCTGCTTCTCACCTAACAACTTCAAGATGAACATATCTTTTTGGAAAGACATTTAGTCTTGATTTAGCAACTCCCAAATGAAAAAGAATTTACCATGAGCCTCAGTAATTTGTTCCAATAGTTAATTATCATGCCTTAAATATGTACATCTTATTTTCAGCTTGCATGAGGTTTACTCATATATTAATTGTATATTTGATTGTAATTCCCCCTATCTTAGCTAGTTAAATGCATTGCACTTATTTTTTTTTTTTTTAATTCTCTGATTGGATGACATCCTTAAATAACCAACTTAGCATGAATTATAAAGTATTACAATCAATTATACAAATGCAAAATTCAGGAATTGAACCTCAGCTGAACCATCCACAGATAGTTTGTTCTGCAGTGGCCTTCCATTTTTTGAACATGCGCAGGAAGGAAATGTCAAGGAAACCCTACCACAACATGGCTTTATCCAAGAATACCAATTTCTTACTGTTTCTTTTCCTGCTGATTTACTCAAAAAGCACAGAAATGCCTCCAGTGTGTAGGGACCAGAGCCTGCGAAGAGAATTGTGCTCATTTGATTAAGGCTGGTTGAGTCTACTGCTGGCTCATAACCCTTAAATGTTTTGTTATACTGCTGCCTAAGAATATCATATTGTGAGATGACTCTATTCTGTGATGTTCTTAAGTCTTTTGGGAAGGGATCAGTGGGTTTAGGGGCATTAGATTGTGCCAAGTGATGCAGAATAAGACCAAAGATGTCTATGGCAGATGTCCTGCCACCGCAGTAACCTTATCACCTATTCCTTTTGTATGTTGTCCACAGAAGTTTTCAGCTCTTCCATGGTATCTGCATATTGGTTTTGGTGGTTATAAATTACTGAGTCCATGTAGAAATATGTGTAATCAAAATAGTCCCACTACAGTACTGATTAATGTCCTGGCTTGCACCATTTGAATATATTGTGATTTTTATATATTTTTTTTAAATTTCTGCTTAGAGCTGGTTTCCATAGGTTGCTCAATGTTATACACAGTCCTTCCTCTCTGGCTGAAAAAGATCCATGTGAGATACATCTATGGTTTTATCAAAAACTTAGTTGAATATTGCAATGTCAAAAGGACAGTTAGCTGAGGAGGCTCCTCCAGCTTCAGTGAGATCAGTTTTCTTTATGTTGTTGGAACAGCATGACAGAAAATCTGGATTTTCTTATAGTAGATATTATGCTCTACAGATGCTCAGGTAGTAGGGACACCTAAATTTTTAGATAAATTGATAAAGAAAGAGGTGGATTGCTGAGCAAAAATCTTGAATTAATTTCCCTCTTACATGAGCAGTTCTCCAGAAGGTCCCTCAATCAAGTGAAAGTTATCTTTGAAGTGCTGTGATAACTGTGCATTGATAACTCATAAACCTAATGGTGACACTAAATATTTTGGTTGCCATTACTTTACAGGTCTTGATCGGGAAGGCAGAGAGTGAAATAATTGGACATATGCATAGGTTCCTACAGCTAATGTCAATAAGACTTCGGTTCATTTGAACTGTGTTCCTGAATAAGCATGAAAGTATTGAGAGAATTTTCCTGACTTGGGAAATAAGCCCTGATATAGTATTTGGGAAATAGGCCCTTATACAGAGAGATAATATAGAGATAATATAGATGTCTGAGGTAAAAATGGCATTATTTTTCTAGCCTCTTTTCATTAACTAAAAAGGGAACCTAAGGTGAGAAACTCATACATAAATGAAATTAGATGAATTCTTATCCGTGTTCCATGTGCACACTTTGCTTTGTACAAAAGAATCAGAGAAAGTGAAAAAAATTAAATGAATGTAGACGAACCTTGAAAAAAAGACTAACATTCTTATTGAAATATTAACCTTCGCTGAGATGTATATAATTCCATCAGGATTCCCCAGATTCGTCTTGCTTTTCAACCAAATGTTTTACGAAGAAAAATGATTCACTGATCAGTTTAATTCTCGTTGGTGTGATGGGATTTAGAGAGGGTTGGAAAGGATGCCTGCTGTGGGGCCAAGGTGGCGCTAGAAGTGGGACAACGTTCTGTATTGCAGTTGGCAGGGTCATAAAGCAGGGAATAAGAGGATCAAGATTAATCAGAGAGAAGCCGGTGTCGAGGAAGAGCAGAAAGGCAAGGAAAGGGTACCAGGCACGCTGGGTGGGAGGCATCTGTTCCAGTTTAAGTACCGAGAAGGTGGATCTCTAGGTTAGAGCTGACCACCTCCACCACTCTTGCAGTCAAAGGGAATAAATAAGTGACTCCAGGGAACAATGCTTCCAACCTTTCATGTGGATAATTTTCATTGCCTTATGTCAATCTCTCTCCGCTGACTACTAAAGAGAGCCTGCTGTGATTACTTTGAGGGTAGATGAATCCCCTGTCCCTAGTATAGTCCATATTCCCTCCCAAAAGATGATGTGGAAGGAGCGGCTGATTTGTTTAATCTCTTCTTAATAACCTCCTAAGAAAGGAATTCTGTAACAGCAGACAGCCTGTTAGCAGCAATCTGCATAGGGTTTTTCCTAGTATCAAGTTTAAATCTTTGCTGCTGGACATCAGGTGAATTGCACCTTTCACTGAATTACGTGAGAGGCCGTACAAAATGACTGGTCACTACTTTCCTCATTACTGTCTTTACTGCATGTTGCCACACCTGTGCTCCTTTTCCTTTTCCTTTTCCTGCCTCAATAAGATCAATCTGCTTAATCTTCCCACAAATTTTCTTTTGAACTTTGTATCCTATTTCTCTGTTCCATGGTCTGGGACAGTTCATGGTCCTCAATTCATTATAAACTCAATTTCCGTAGCTCTGTCAGCTTTCCAACCTCACTTGGACTCACTACAGACATGTTCCTGCCAGAGCTCCAGCCTAGAGAAGAACAGAAAACCTGCCTTTAAAAATTAGCATGGGAATATTATCCGTAATCCAAGATTGTGTATTTTTTGTCATTAGCTACAGGCATCCTTCTCTCACCTGCTCCCACAGGTCTGTATCCTGAGATGTGCAAGTGTGTTACCGTGAGAGCACGCTTCAAGGAGCTGCAATCTGAAGAGCACCAGGGGAAATGCCTTGGATCCTCTTCTACTAAGCAAAGCAGCCAAGAGATCAATGTAACAAAGCACCACATAGAAATGCTTGATTCTTAGTGCATGCTGTGAGAGACACATATATAATACAGGCAGTAAATTGGGTTAATGGGTGTAAACAAAAGGTTAATGTTCAGGGGGAAGAAAAAGGCTGTAAATTGCAGGCCCAGGGGGTAATTTTATATGGCAGAATATAAATCCCCCACTCTCTCCAGGGAGAGGTCGCTGTTGAGATCCCCAGTGATGCATCTCCTGGCCTGGATCCGAGGGAGCTGAGAGGCAGAAGAGAGCGGGCCATCCCTTTCAGTGGTCAGAAAGCTTAAGGAAATACTTAGTTTAGTTTCTGAAGACAAGTTGTACATCCTCTGGAAAAGCCCGTTATTAACTGGGGGTTACTTAGTGAGTAAAAGCCACATTACACTGGTATGTGATGGCCGATTTTCTAAGCTGGACAAGGTTTCTGCGCTACAAGGCACCTGAAAGCTGGAGATGGGACACTGGTTAGGGTTTGCCTGTGCCCCGAATTGCACTGAAAATTGTCCAAGGTTCCTGGGTAGTGTGTCCTGCTTATGCTTTCAGGTTTATTGCATTGCAAAGCTGGAGTCAAGAAGAAGACCCAGACAAACAAGCGTGGACCGTTGTGTGTTTGTCACCTCCTGCTACAACATAGGGTACGGTCTGCTTGACAAATCATAGTCTGGGCATTTTCTTGTTCTCATCACAAGACAAACACTCTTGATCATTTCTGTTCATCTCCTGGGGTGCTTTTGCAGCTTGGGAGACTAAATGTCTGACACTTGGAACGCTCTTAGGTGATTGCTCTTGTGAGGAAGAGGTTTCAGTGATGGCCAGGGGCTCTTCTGGTGTTCTGTTCTTATATTATTTGTTTTTATTGTCATCTTTTCTTGGATGTTCAAACTGCAGCTAATCACAATCCTATCTGAGGACCATGCAATCCCAAAAAGTATCCTTTAGCAGTAGATTAATCTGTGATTTGCACTTCCCACCACCAGCTTCTCAGTGTATTCAACATCCTTCTCTACTTCAGTTATCTTCCAGAGTCCTGGTTTCTCTGATTGCTTGCTCTGACCCTGTATCCAGCATCAGGAGGAAGGAGAAGTGTGGAGGTGTCTAATCTAGTGTATCTCTCTCCATGCTTGAACCAGATCACTATAAATTAGTTGACAGGATGCTTTCCCCAAGTTTCTGCTTTCCCAAGTCCCTGTGATAACCACGTGATGGAGTCCATGTAAATGAGATGGGATTTTCTTTTTTTTTTTCAGTTCACCTTATAGCCTTTTATTAGGTCAGGATGCAAGATTTCCGGAAAAGAGAGACTTGGAAACATACAGAGGGATAAAGTAAAAGGTTAAGATAAATTCTTTTTACTCATATGTGGTAACTGGTACAGAATCAAGTAGATCATGACCTTATTTCTGATGTTAACAGAAATTTGTTATGAGGATATGACCTTGAGGTTCAAGGTTTAAAAAGAAGCATCTGTTTATTTTCTTTTCTATATATTCACATTTCACTGTTGTTTTTTTCTTGTGTTTAGGTTTCTATTGATTGCTCTTTGACACACGTCACGTTTGTGTAGTTCATGGTGAATTCCTCATTTGTCTAAGTATTTGCTCACATCAGCGTGCTCCTTGTTCTGTTTTAATTGAATGCCTGGCAAAGTAAGTGTTCTTGAGTCACAAGTAGATATTCATCAATGATAAGAGTAAAAAGACTAGCTGCCCCAGGCTATTTTCTTTATTTATTACAGGGAATGTGATTTACATGCATGGAAATACATGAAGATCCAGAAAAAAGATAGTTACAAATTAACACAGAAAGACAAACAGCAGTCTGGAGTTGACAGCATGTCCTCTGCATGGGTCCTGTTCTTCTAATGAGAAGTTGGACATCGAACAGCAAGACCTGTGCTGACTCTTCAGAGCTTTGCTTACGTGACTTTCCATATTTTCTACCTGGATCAGGTCATCACAGTTGGAACAACCCATGGCTTACATGCTTGCAAAATCCTCCCTGATTTTTTTCTTCATTTTCCTGGGAGTGGGGAAATGAGAGCATAAGATTAGCTTTTGCAACTCCTGCATATTGGAACTCACCTGAGCTGTGGTGACTTACGAATTGTCTGGAGAGAGGATGATGCTTGCCTGTGCACTTCCACCAGCTGCAAGCACAGTGCTTGTCTTACAGAATTAATTGGATTAGCAAGATGTGAGCTCACGGGATCACTTTTTTAATGTGAAGGAAAGAAAACAGAAATGTTGCTAGAAACAAACAGTCCAAAAAAATTCAGAAGAAACCATGACTGGTTCAGTTCACTATTGATATGGCCAGATCCAAGGTAAATACACTCTCTAGTTTTCTTTTAAAAGAGTGTCACAGATCTTAATCTCCATATTCAGGTTTTTCAGCTGACTTTGCCCTGCTCTCTCAGGGCTGTCAGTGGGTGTATGTACCCTGGCAGCAACTCCAACGTGAACAACAAGAGAAATAAAATTCCAGGGTAAAAGCCTGAGAAATTTATTACTGATGTACTTGCACACACCCTCCCACCACTACCCAGGCTGTTCGCAATAAGGCTGAGCCTCTTTAAGTTAAAATTGCACTTTAGAGCAAGACTTCCATGTTTGTAAAACCTATAGGAACGACTAGCCCTTGCCTTCCGCAAAGGTCAAATAAATGCTTTTAATTATTGCAGGTTATAACACCCTTGGCCAGGATGTGTGAAAACGTAAGTATTCCACATTTAATTCAAATTTTAAAGGAAATTAATTTGCCTGTTTCCAATCTTTTGTTTGCTTTCTATGAATACTCTAGTGAATCAGCTTTACCTCAAAATGCTCATTTTTAATTTGAAGGGCACGTTTGAATTGCAAATTAACCACACTGCCACCTGCATTGATGTTGTCCCTGGGGAGGGCTCAGTATGTAGGAATGTCATTGCAAGAGTCGCTGGGCACCAAGATGCATTTGAAGACTCAGGCTCAGAGGCCCCAGAAGTGCAAAACCCTTCATACCTCTAAACCTAGGTGCTGCAGCTGGTTCCCCAGTGTCATGCAGATGCAATTTTACTAATGGTTTAATGTGTAACTCAGTAATTACACAGAAATAGCACAGGACTTGCAATAGAAGTGCATGTTGAGAATGCACCCAACGGGGAATTCAAAGTTCATAATACTACGTATACGTGATAAATAAACCCATGAACCATTCTGAATAATGATTAGTTTTCAGAATACGACATGCTGAAATTTGAAACAATGCAAACTGCTCACTACACAATATTTATGCTTGTCTACAGGATGGAAAAATGTGAATGTTCAACTACAGAGGCATGGAAAGTTGGATGTGCTCCAGGGAGCTCATGATCCATGCATTTCATGAGATGAAACAGATGGATGAAGCAGACACATGGAGTGGGTAGGAGGAGGTGGGAGGATGTGTTAAAGGAAATGGCTTTGTAGAATTAGCAGCACTTCATTTTCTAGCACAGATCTCCCTATGACATCAAAGAAGTCACTTAAGACCAAGGTTGGGCTTTTTTTAAAAAAATACTGTCTGAACAGGTGTTTGGAGGAATTTTAAAAAGTGAGGAATTTGGGAACTCTAATGGAAACCATGAGGATTTGAGGATGTTGGTTCCTGTGACATTGCACTTAGAGATCCTGCTCACTGTCTCTGATCCTGATGTCCAAAAGGTAATGGACAGAGTCACTGATTGAAACGGGCTTTGGAATTAAGCCTTATGCTTTCAGTGTTATTGAGTTTATGGAAATAAATCATTCCTTTGTATAAAGACTTTGAAAATCTGTAAGTGAAAAGACCTAAGTTATAAGGTTTTAAAGAAACAAAAACCCCCAAACCACCATCACATGTACATACTTGTCATGATTAGATACCTTTACATGTCCCTCTTCATGTGACAAATGACACTGGCATCTCCAGAGTTATTGCTGTGCTTAATCACAAGGGCTGATTATGCATGAAATATTTCTATTTGTTCTTGCTAGAAATGTCCTAAATGGCTTGTTGGATGCCCAAGGCAAGGAATTATCTTCCAACTAGTCCTGCCTGTTAGAAGCAAATTACCCTTTTCCACACCAATTCTTCCCTGACTTCTGTATGTCTGCAAAGCAAGAACTTCCCTTTTTGTACCTCTAAACTAGCACATTGCAGAGGGTTCCTACCGTCCCAGTGAAACAACACGCTTCGTTGGGTCCCAGGCAGTGGTGTTAACTGATGGCTACTTAGAAGCAAGAAACAGGAGAAAAAACAAGTATGTGAGCTTCTGATGTTCACAAATTGTCAGAAACGAGTTCACCTCTGGTTATTTAATAAGGGTAGGGTCTGGCTCAGAGAAAGACATGCGAGCTCAGTTGAGGTTCATAGGTGTTGCCTAGTGTAATGTGAAAGGCCCCAGCATATATGAGACATCTGTGCAGGCTAATAAGTATGATGTAGGATTAATGGGAGACCTGTGCCCTTCTAAAGCTGGTGTTGGAGACCAGACATCATGCTCTGGAGCCTCTTAAATCACATCAGACACTCATTTCAGCAACTAAATTGTATCCTTGACATCTAGTGGCTGCGATGGGGAATTCAGGCAGCCAGTGCATGTACAGGACTATGTTTAGGTGCCTTTACTCTGCGATCAGATCAGTCTTATCCTCACTATGCACTTGTCCTTCTCCCCTTGCTCCATCCACTTTTTCCCAGCGCTCACCAGGGACCATGCCCCCCCCCCCAGTCCCTGTGAGCTGGGAATTGACCGCAGAGGCAATTCGGCTCGCGGTGCCCCTGGGAATGCAAGACCTCAGAGGCATGAGCAGCTCGCGCCTTGGCAAATCACTGCAGCACTTTTCCTTCTTCACGCTGTCTTCATGCTATGCTCATGCCACATTCCCATGTCCAGGAGGCGTGAAGGAATTTGACATGTGTCTGCATTCTTAGGAGTGAATCGGCTCCTGTGCAGGAATCCAACTTTAGGTCAGTGGAAGACAGGAGTTTGCTTGATGGTCTTCCCTGCCTCCTCCACATCATTTTCAATATTGTTGACTGATTTTTGAGGGCTTTTTCATCCCTTCCTGCCTACTTACATGTTGTAGTCACTAACCATTAGCCATCCACTAATGAAAAGGCTTCTTTCACAAAACTCCTTAGTTATTGACTACTCTTCATCTTCCTTTGAAACTTCAGAGAGAAAGCTGTGCTGAAATGCCTACTGAAAAATCCCCAAGAGGCAACGGATAGAGGCTGGAGAGAAGGGACAGCAGATCGTGTTTTTCTATTTCTCTTAAAATATGTTTCTATGATTCACAACAATGCATTTGTGCCTACATGTGATTGAAGTAAGTTTGCAAACTCTTTGCTCTAGCTGTTGCTCTGCCTCTTCCTTTCATCTTGTTGTTTGTCATATATTCACTTTCTGCATCTTGTCTTTTTTGACATTTTAGCTATCTCAGGGGGCAACACTGGCACTTTCACACATCACCATAATAGAAACAAAAGCTTGAAAGATCGAGGTCTGTCACCTGCCTATTCCTGGGGCATTGCAATGCAACATCATGAAGGATGTAGCTTGGCTGGATCCTCAGGAGATCACAAGAAACCTGGAACCATAGCTCCTGAGAATAACTGAGCTGATGAAGGCAGACAAACAGCTATGCACTTTTTTTCTGGTGAAAAATCCTGTCAGAAATTGACGTTTTTTCTTTGCATGTGGTTAAGATAAAATTTTGTTTTCCAGTGGAGAAGTAATGTTTTATTTAAGGTTTTTTTGATGAATAGCTCTGGCCTGTCTACATTGACACATACTTCACACAATGCAAGTGGAAACTCCCCAATGACTCTTTTCAAATTCCTAATGAGTTTCAGCCCAAGATGAATTAAACCCTGTATATTTGGGTCAGATTCTCCATCAGTCCAGACTGGTGCAGCTCTGATGATACAATCAGTTAAACCGTATCAGCTTACATTAGCACAAAATTTGCCCAAAAACTTCAGACTGAGACATACTAAATGCAACTCCTGTCCTCAGTGCTACTGAATGCATGGTTCAGAGATCACCAGTCACCTTTGCAATTTAAACCTGCTCCAGGTAGCAGACCAGCTTCTGAGTTGAAGTGTGCTCTCTGTGTCTTCCTGCCAGAATAAAAAATACCTAACCAGCATAACGCATTGGGAGCAATTTCTTTCTGCTTGCATAACCCATCTGCAGGAGCTAAGGCATTTCCCAAATATTTTATAACCAACAAATAAAGCATATAAAAACTAATCCAACATATCAAACCATTTTGGATAGCATTACATGAATATTTGGCTACTCATTTTCAAGTAATTTTGGGGGGGGGTGGGTGGGGAAGAGACACCGTTTAACATGTACCGAGATACTGTCATGACAGGTCATGCGTGCGGTAATTACCGTTCCCAGATGGAAGAGCTTCAGCAGCTGTGTAACCTAGCACGGTGCCCGCTAACGTGCGGTCAGTCTCTGCCCTCGGAGGCAGCTGGCTCACCGTACTCGGGTTTACGAGTCTGCTAGGCTGGCCGAATTCCTTTGGGATACAAAGGATGCTCAGTCCCCCCACCCGCAGGGGTGACATGCTGCTGGCATCACCTTAGGGTTTTGAAAAGTACCTAGGAATGCAATATGCTGGCTCTCCAATCGACAGGAGCGATTCAGTCCCTCGGGCGCTCTGAGAAATGCCCACCAGCACGGTTGCGGGGTTGCGGCAGGCACCGACGCCGAGGCAGGCAGCAATCATTTTTAGTTTGGGGGCTGACGGTCTGATGTTCGGGCTGCAAGAACGAAGAAAGAAGCCTGAACGTATTGAACCAGAGACAGTCCTCCCGAGCCGTGGAAAAATAATAGCTTGACATTTTTAAGTGCCAATAGCCATAGCGGAGAGAGGGTTGAAGGGGACAGCAGTAGAATACCTGGCTGATTGCTCTGCTTCTCGTATGCACAGTAACCTTCTTCTAATTCCAGCTGCATATACATTTTCTTCTGATCATAAGGTATTGAAAATGACTTGAACCAACACGCCCACCAAACCCTCCCGTCCCTCCTCGATTTGGTTAACGAGGTCATTAAAAAGATGCATGAAAGACTTGCAAACAAGCGCTGAATTTTTATGCTGCAGTGGCAATATCAGAGTGGCCTGAGCACACAGAAAGGCTGTCAGGGAAATGAGTGTGCTCATTTTATCTTTGAAAGCAATTTTCACCTCTTTAGCTACTATGTTGAAGAGACTTGAAAATAACATGTGTGTACTAAGGAGCAGAAATGGTCTAGTGTAATGTAGCCTGAGAAATCCTTTCTGTCACAGGACAACGGTGTGCCGCTTTCTGCCGAGATTATCTTCTCTGTCCTGCTTCAGGGAGCACCTTCTCGAGAAAGAAAACTTCTGGCATGGGAAGGTGGAGTCTCGGCTCTAGATCTTGAGGTTGAAACATTTAAGATTTTAAAGAACCTCTGTTTTTCTACGTCCCAGCTCAGGCACTTGTAGAGACCTGTCCCGTGGGGGGGGGGGGGGGGGGGGGGGGGGGGGGGGGGG